>PVIU01019983.1:0-35043 GCA_004026605.1 Ondatra zibethicus
GGAGGGAGGGAGGGAGGGAGGGAGGGAGGGAAGGACGGAGGGAGGAGGGAAGAAGTGAATCTCATTCACACCCCACTTGAGGCACCACCATTGAATAAGATTCTGGAATATTTTAGAGGCTATCCTTATGCATGTTAAGGAGAGAGACTATTTGAATCTTAGACAAGAACTTCAGGGATCAAAATCCAGACATCCATGCATTTTAGAGACTGTTGTTTGTAGGGTTGTTTACTTGTTTTGACAGTCTCAAGTAGTCCAGGCTAGCCTTGAACTTGTTCTGTAACCAAAACTGACCTTGAATTTCTGACCTTCCTGCCTTTGTCTCCTAAGTGCTGGGATTTACGTGTGCACACCATCTTGTCTGTCCATCAATACCTTTTAAGCCTTTCTAGATGGCTCTAATGTACTACCAAGTTTCAGGACCGCATTATCGAAGGTAAAACTTAACCAAGAATAGAAAAGGGCAACCACTCTTGAACTATATCCCTTGAGAGAAACCCTAGTTATGGAAAGAAAGCAGGGATATTTCCATATTTACACCCATACTTATACACTTCTAGGCTAGCAGAGTGCCCGGGTGGGCAGAACATTTATTGGCGTTAGGCACCGTGTTTATTGTTGCTGCCCATTTTCCAGTGATTTTAGAACTCTGTAGGGGAGGTGTTGTGACTTTGAAAGGGCTATTTTTATAATAGAATTATTTTACTTAAAGGTTTATGTAACATGCTGTACTATTAAACAGTAAATAAAAAACACTGATAAACCCCAGGTCCCCCACAGGTAGCTTGGCACATCCTTAATTATCCGGTTTATGAGCAAATTGCCACCTCAGGCTTGACTTTCAGCTTGTTAGGTGCATATGTGCATGCACAAGCAGCTGACATGCAACATTCACTGCAGTTTTAGTGTTTAAATGGAATGACCAAAACATGCAAGGGCAGGGGAGGAGTTGTAAACAGAAGAACTGAGATTTGGGTTGGAGAGTTGGTGTTTTGGGTTTTGTTTGCAGCAAAAACTTTGCGTGGGGGGGGGGTCCACATAAGGAAGAGGTTCTCATAGGTGCAGAGGCCCGGAAAGGTTCTAATGACAGTGGACAGCAACAAGTTAAACCCGTCCAGCTGTTGCACTGAGGAGTTCGGGGAGGTGGGGGGGAGGGCTTATCCGCTCCTCCCTCTCTCTCTCTCTCTCTCTCTCTCTCTCTCTCTCTCTCACACACACACACACACACACACACACACACACACAAACACACGTTCCCCTGGGTTACAGCCTACTTTCCCTGCTAAGCTAGGGAAGCTTTTACCCAATTAAGCCTTCCAAGAGGAAAAGTCTCCTTGCCTTTGTCATTCAAATTGAAGATAAACACCAATCAGATAGCATCAGATAGCTTTGGTTCTATTTACTGTTTTACAAATGTGTTCCTTTGTTCAGTCTTCTGAGTGTTTACAGCCCTCTGAGAACTCTTTTAGAAAGTAGGGGGTTTTCTTGCGCCTCACTCGCTCATGGCACCTTGCAGATTCCCCCGATGAGCGCCCCCTGGCGTTAGCACCATGAATCTACCTGCCAGTCTCGGAGCAGGAATCCTCACTGAAGGTCTGAGATAAAGACGGGCTGAGATACTAGGGGTAGGAAAAGAGCGGGCACACTAGTTTCTTTAGGAATCGCCTCTTCTTACAAAATTTCATGAATTAGCTTGATGAGTGTGAGAATCTTTTTTTTAACCTGTCCTGTGTGGGAAACAGCATGGGCATCTGCGGGATCTCCCCACATCCCCAGGCCTTGGGCTCAGAATGCTTCCACAAGGCATCCAAGTATCACAAACCATTGCAAGCTCCTGCATCCGGTATTGATTAAACAATGTCTGGAGCTGGCAAACATTATTAATATATAGAATGCTAGAGAGATTGATTGCGCTACTTTCATTTTTCTTCTTCCTGCCAACCCCCTACAGGAGAAAGCCCTGCAGCTGTTCCGAATCCCATTGCCAGGGTCATATTATAGCTTGTTTTGATGTTTCACCAACAAATTCTGTGCCTCATACAGGGACAAGCCAAGGAGAACATCCCGAGTTCCAACTGGAGGCCAAGGCACAATCACTCTGTCAGGTATTGTTAGTAAGTCAGGATCATAAAAGATAATAAACTCTCTCCCATCTTTTATGACGGCACACAGAGATCAAACATTTTCCAAACCAGAGCACAAAACCCCCAGGACCAGTTCTCCCTGACAGATGTTCATCTGCTATCTTGGTATTGACGTGTTACTTAATTTATTGACCCACAGAGGAAAGGAAATACAAAGACCCAAGAAGTCTGGTATTGTACAAGCTATGAGCCTTCAAAATAAACTGAATACCCAGTGGCATGATTTAGGAACTATCTAACTAGTGTTCTTTCATGCTTTTTCCCCTCAATATTTAGACAAATAAAAATAGGTCACAGAAAAGGAGTTAAACAAAAAAAGCTTCTGTTGTTCTTACTTATTTTTTACTCAATGATCAACACATTTAATGATCGATGGCATCGTTGACCACAAAACACCTGATTCACCCTTCTTATGTCAATTAAGAGTGGGGTGAAATAGAGCTTAACCGAGGGGTGGTGGCGTATGCCTTTAATCCCAGAACTCGGGAGGCAGAGGCAGGTGGATCTCTGTGAGTTCCAGGCCAGCCTGGTCTACAAGAGCTAGTTCCAGGACAGGCTCCAAAGCTATACAGAGAAACCCTGTCTCAAAAAAAAAAAAAAAAAAAAAAAAGAATGGGGTCAAATCGAGCTTGACAGTGGAACGTTACAGGCTTTGATCTTTCTTGTTTGAATCAATTCTGCATAGCTAGATGGAGCATGGTGAGGCAGAACCCTGCACATCTCCAGGATGACCAAGTCTTGAACAAAAAGAAGCCCCACGTCCAGTGGTGTCCAGAGCCCTCCTTCAGGAAGGCCCAGCAGCCTTCACTCACCCCACGTATCCGTAGCCCGTCTCCGTCATAGCCTGTGTCCCAGGCTGACGGATGAAATGCTGGTTTCTCTTTCCACCTCTGCGGCTTTGTTCATAAAGTCCTTGCTCTGATCTGCAAATAAAAGTCCTTTAAGAGTCAGGCAAGAACAGTTGCTGCTTTCCCTAATTGCTGTAGGCCTTTGTGAGTATTCTTCTTCTACACATCTCCTTGAATAAAGCGTCAAATATTATCCATCTTTTGGCCTCGCCCACCCCTTCTGTGTCTTATAACCAGGATGTAATAATACCTTGTGGTGTTTAGTATTACTTATACCTTTGGCAGAATTTGGAATCAAATGAGATGGGCCTCCGGAGATGACTGGGTGGCAGGTATCTTAACTGCATCAGTGGGGTGGAAAGACACCTACTGTGGTGGGATCCTTGACTGCATAAATAAGAAAAGGGGCTGAGCAGCAACTTTCATTTATCATTCGCGGCCTTCTGACTGTGGCTCTGGCTAGGCTATGACAAGCTACTTCCAGTTCATGCGGCCCTGACTTCCCTACTGTGACAGACCACAGCTTTGAATCATGAGCCAAAATGAACCCCTCCTTTCCCCCAAGTTGCTTTTCTCAGAGTTTTATCACAGACATAGGGAAAATAACTCAGCCATACCTCATGCTCCACGTATGTTTATTCGTTTTGTTCATAAACACCATACTCATCTTTGGAGTTCTCTCCTCTAAAGCCTTCTATGATTTCACTTGAACTAGGAATAAAGACCAAACTCATTGAACTTCCATTCAAAATCCTCCAAATACATGCCGATGCATCTTTAGAATGTATCTAAACTACCCAGCCTGTAAAGAAATAATCACCTATCAAAACTGTTTCCTTCGTGTATTCTACCACATTCTACCATAGGCCCCAGCTGCCCTGCCCCCACCCCGCGCTCACACCCACCCACCCATCCACATCGGTTCTGGGCTCAAACACAGCACTAAACACACTTCTTCTCTGAGACGCTTTCACAAGTAACTCTGGTTTCAGAGATCCCTGAAGTTACATAACACATGACATGTCTTCTAGACAATCCTGAGAAACCGTCACCCCTACCAAGTGCCAATATAATTTTGAAGGTACGAGTTGTGCTTCCTTCCTTTTTAAACTTTCCATTGTCCAATCAGGACTCATTAAATATTGCATCACTTTTCTTTAGCATACCCTAAAACATAGTGTTTGATGTGTCAGTTGAATCAAGCAAGATGTTTTTCCACCTTATGTTCCAGACCAAGTGATTTGCCTGCCATGAATAATCAGAGCATCTTATTGTTTATTAAGAATTCCTGTTCTTAAAAGTTAACGACTTAGAAGAAATCACAACCTAACACACAAATACATCTACATATACATAACTAAAACCACAATTCTGATTTTAATTCCTAACTGTCTTTTGCAGGATGCAACCTAATATTTACCATTTTATTTTAAGATATTAATAAAACTCATCAAATCCCAGCTATAGTTTTTATGACCCACAAATGAGGCACAATCAACTAGTGAGTTACTATTGGGAAAAAAAATCTCAACTTTAGAAGTTCCTAGCTGATAAAGAAACTCTAAAAGCTTATAGAGAAATGTGGATTCTCATTGCTACCTTGTATGTCCAAGATTACAGAGTACAATAGCAAAGAAGCAGATTTCCAGGAAAGAAAATTGACTAGAAATTTCCACATGACTCAGTAAAGGAGAAGAATCAGAATATGAGAAGTAACTAGACTCTACTCCAAAGAGAGAAGGAAAAGAAAGAAAGAGCTTCAGAAACTCACAAAGGCCATGATCTGAAAAGCACAGAGGAAAAGAAAGATGACACACGACAAAGTTAGCCAAACTAGATGGAGCTGTACTTGTGTGGCCCCCTGGCTGGGGTGGGGGAGGGGAACAGAACCCCTGGGGAAAAAGAAACTGCAAGTCATTTCCCCTGGAAAAGCCTTCAAACGTCTCAAATCCAGTTGCGGTTTCTGGTGAGACACTGCTTCCTCCAGCAGATAGGCCAGTTGGAAGGAGTCCCATTTTGTCATCCTGTATGTCTCTGAGAACAATGGCCGGGAACCATCTTGAAAGTGAACCTATGTTTCTAACCGAGCCACCCAGAGGACATCACAGAACAATCAAAAGTCAAGGAATCTGAATCTAACCTACCACAGGCTTAGGACGAGAGGCAATTGTAAAGAGCAGGCAGGCTCCAAAAGCTTGCTAATGGCAGGAAGCATGCCCTATTTTAATATTTTATGTTCCATTCATTCATCGAGTTTTATCTGTGCAACTACTTTTCATTATTGCACAGTGTACTCTTTACTTTTCTGTGACTGTGATAGAATATCCTGACAAAAGGCAACATGGGTTTTCCCTTACAGTTCTAGAGGGGATATGGCCCATTGTTGTAGGGAGGCATGACAGCAGGAGCATGAATCTGCTCAATAACATGTCATCCACCTGTAGGAAGCAGAAAGAGGCAGGAGCAAAAGGAACCAGGCAGTAAAAATTCAAAACCTGACCTAGTATTATATTTCCTCCAGCTAGGTCACACTTCCTAGAGGTTCCATGGCCTTCCCAAAAAGCACTAGAGACCAAGTGTTCAGACACATGAGACTATGGGAGACACTTACCATTCAAACCACAACATTCTACCCCTGGCCCACCAAGACAAATGGCTATCTCATGACACAAAATTAATCCCTTTTTACTTCAAAACTTCCCATAGTCTTTAATAGTCCCAACAAGGTTCAAATATCCAGTCTCTTCTGGGACTCGCGGCAATCTCTTCTTAACTACGGTATCCTATCAAATCAAAAACAAATTACCTACTTCCAATAGACAAAGATACAGAGTGCCTCTCCCACCGCAGGGGAGGAGTGGGAGCATGGTGATGAGCAATCAGGCGGGAACAAGACCAAAGCTAAGCGGGACAAACACCAAGTCCCATCACAGGGCTCTGGTATTTAAGGCTTCAGTTTCAAAGGGCTCAAGCGGATCAAGGTCTTCAGCTTTGCTGCCTGCAGTACATATTTGTTTCCTTGGATGGTTCCGCTTCGTATACGAGGTCCTCCTTGACAGATATCCCCCTTCTTTGGCATCTCTGACGTCAAATGGAGACATCTGGGTCTTCATTGCAGCTCAGGCTTCACCTTCACAGCTTCGTACAATGGCCTCTCAGGGGCTCCTCTCAGGGATGCTGACCCTACTCTTAGAATCCGAGGAAGCATCCATGATTCCCTTGGTGTTGCTTACTCACCAGCTAATATTTTCTGTTCTATGTCTTTTTACTATGAAACTACAAACAAATCTGAGAAAGAACTATTTCCTACACTTTTGCCTACCCTATGATTAAACTGAAATTATGAACATTGGGATTTTGGAATAGGTATTGAAGACTTAGGGGAAAACAGAATAATCAGAATGGGGGGTGTTCTTTGATGGGTGACAGAAAGTCACCATTCAGTCTCCAAATAATATGCGAGAGACAGAAATATAGTTATAACAGAGCTTAACTTCCATCAGAGAAGGTGCCAGCCTCTCTGAGGCATAGTCTTGTCTTGAATGCTGTTCTGAAAATCCCCAGGCACAGGGATTTTTAGCACTAATTTTTAGCAGCACTAATTGGACTGAGTTATTTAAAGAATGACTTGAAATTGGGAGGAGAATTTTGAGGGTACTCTAGGGGGAGACCTGGATAGTAAGAGAGGTGGGTATGTTCAAAATACATTGTATATGTGTATGAAATTCTCAAAGAGTACATAAAAACAGTACATATTTAAAAATCAAATTAGTACCTCGGTAAATCATAGCAGGGATATATTCAGAGGTGATGTTGTCCCATTCCACTCCTTGCGCAGGGAGAGAACTCTGTGAATGCTGAGATCCAATGATGCAGAAAACAGAAGAGTGAAAAGGAAAAGTACTAAGTGTTCATGGAATGAAAGAAGATAAATCCTATGGATATGAGGACAAGTAATAAACTAGAAGACACTCCAGGTTTAAAAATAAAAAGCAATTCCAGTTGCTTTTGATGACTGCAAGGGTCTTTCAACAAATACACCTCCTCCAAAGTGTGCCTAATTTCCTTTCATAATTTGAAAACATTTTTTCTTTTAATATAAATTTACTCTCTGCGAAGTCATAAATTCTTGTTCTGCTAATAGTGTAGTGCTGCAAAATTCAGGTAGAAATGAATGTGGTATTTGATAGTAAAGTATTTATAGAATGATTTAGTAAATTCCATATTATTAAAGCTATTATTCAAGAGATTTCTAATGAATAAGTTCTTCTAAAAAGTTTTAGTTTTCTTTTTTGCAAGTCTAACAGAAGATAAAATATTCAATGGAAAAGTGAAGATTTATATCATCAAAGAACTGCAAGCTACTATTGAGATCAGTATGTATCAACACTGTTGCTAGCTAATTTTCTATAATGATGTTTTTGGGGAGGTTGATTATTACGTGGAGAAAGATTATAACCAGGGAGGGGGACATGAACAAATAGAGGGCTTGTTGGTATCTAGGTAAAAAAGAGTTAAGAGCTGAGAAAGTAACAGAGCTGGAAGCCCTTGGGAGAAGGCCTACTTGGTACCAGGAAAGAGAAGCTTCTCTGCGGGGCAACCCCAGCTTTAGAGTTGATTGCTAAGAGATTCTTAATCTTTATTCGTTTAGTAGCTTTTCAGTTTTTCTTAGGATTTTTGTTCCTATAATTTTACAAAGCAGAAAAATATTGAGAACATCTTAAGCTAAGTTGATCGCTTCAGTAATGAGCAAGATGCCTCCGCATCTTAACTGGAAACAAAGCTGAGGAGAGTCAAGATGTTCTTTTATTTACAGAACAGTGAGGCCTGGCTTTTGATAAGTCACATAATAGTGGAGAATAAAGCTGAAGACTTCCTTCTCTCATTCTGATGAAGTCACCTTCAACTCAGACACACATGGGCACACCTGCAAGTAAATATCGTGGTGAGAAGTCTTCAACCCTCTGTCTGCTAAACATTTTCCAGCAATGTGATTTGTGTGTGTGTGTGATTTTTAAACTAAATTTGTTTTTTTGATAATTTTCTCCATTCATGTAATGCATTCTGATTAGTCTGATTTTTTAAACAAAATGTTACAGTGGATGCATTTTAGAATTATCTGGACAGAAAACATATACTCGGGATGTGTGTGCAGGTGTGTGTATGTGTACACATGTATGTGTATGTGTGCAGGTATGTATATGTATGCTGAAGACAAAGGTTGGTGTTGGGTGTCTTCCTCAACCTCTCTTATTTTTTGAGCCAGGGCTTCTCTTCCCTAATATGAGCCCGCTCAGCTAAGGCTGGCTGGCTTGAGCATGGGCTTCTCTTGGTACCTGGTGTGAGTCCATTCAGCTAGGCTGGCTAGCTTGGGCCAGGGCTTCTCTTGGTACCTGGTGTCAGTCTGCTCAGCTAGGCTGGCTAGCTGGCCAGTGAGCCCAGGGATTCAGCCAGTCTCTGCCTTTGCAGCACTGGAATCACAGCTTACCTCTTTGGTTCTGGGGACCAAACTCAAGTCCTAAAGCTCACACAGCATGTACGTTACCAATTCTGGCCCTCTCCCCGAGTCCCCAAGGCATTCTTTTTCACTTAGCAATTCTTCTAATGCCTTTTGGAGCTCATTGAAAGAAAGATTAAACCTTATTTTTAAGATTCCAGATTTTGAATCATATGTAACATGGTCCTGAATTAAAAATAAAAACTTGGGTTTATTCAAATCCGTTTGTTTTGGAAATAAATAAAGGGCATATGTATAAATTTAGAAAGTCTTCCAAATAGGATTCCCAGCTTTTTTCCAGAAGTCCTCAGAAGGATGGGCTCTTCTCCCCCAGCTGTGAGACCAGTGAGGCTGCTGTGCTGGGGTCTGGATGCTTGACTCCGCCCCTTCAAAGGAAAGTCCCCAAAGAAAAGGAGTGCCTTTCCTTGACAATAGTCAGAGTCTGCCCTCATTCCTTCAGAACTCTTTCAAGAGTGAAAAGTTGTGTTATTGGGCCTGCCTGGTGTCACAGAAGAGTTCATCCACTTTTTCTTTTCTTTCTTTTTCTTTTTTAAATCTAATTTTCATGGCATTCCTGCCAGGTAGACTGTATTCCCCCCCCCCTTTTTTTCTGATAGAAAAAGCAAGTCTGAGAGAGATTGGGGGCTTGAGGAAAGCAAAGACCTACACACGTTTTCTAACTTGAGTCTTTTCTGGCCCCCACTGTAATGTGTTTTATGTGGTAGTCCCCTATACCAGACGTCCAGACAATTTTAACCCTCTGTCAGTTAAGAACAAGGCAAAGCTTAAATCTTCTTTATATATGTGGTGCCAGGTTAATTTTACCAGGAAACCAGCCACATTTAAAACTGGAGCCACAAACCCATGGCATTCTCAAGGCTCCAGGCTTCACTTTTGAAATCATTGGCCTCAGAGGGAAAAAGCAAACTTCTAAAAGGCACGTTTCTTGGCCTTCTAAGTCCCCAGAGTTTCCTTCTGCAATAGAGTAGTGAACAGAAGCATCAGAGTTCTGATACCTTCTCTGAGGGATGAGAGCTCCCACTTTTCTTCCTAGAATTTCAGAAGCCTACCCCATATCAAGAAAGTATGAAAAGGAGGCCTAATAGGCCAGGTTAGGGAAGGGGTTCAAAAGCAAAAGTTAGGGACTCTGTTTTATCTTCTTTTCAATCCACTCACTATAGAAACTTTTCATTCCTTCCTCTTCCTTAGCCCCGTTGCTCCTGTCTGATCCCCCGACCCATACACACACACACACACACACACACACACACACACACACACACACACACACACACACACACTGCAAGATACATTCCGTCATGAGTTCTCCCAGCCCAGAGCAAAACAAATCAGGCAGAACCATATAATTTATCACACCAAACTGGAATTACCCCCACCCACTTAAAAAATCTGGCTTCCTTACAGGGTAACAGCAGCTAGGCTCTGCCAGGGCTCAGTCAACGTGGGTGATCTGTGACATGTGGCAAAAATACAGAACTCATCAGATTTAATAAAACAAAGTTCCACACACGATTGGAAGGCTTCTCTCAACAATGACCTTAAGGAGTTAAGGCAGGCAGCCCCCAGCTTTCGAGGGAAGCAACCCCCCTCCGAGTACAAAGCTCCTTCAGGGCTCAGAAGTTTTGAAAGACTAACTGGATGTCCCTAGCAGACAGGAGGTGCTAGAGTCAGGAATAAATGCCAACAGAACAGATGCACTGTTGTGAAGTAAGAGGGTCGGCAGTGTGCCCACCCTGGGCATCGGAATGTCCCATTTCTGTGCTCTGCATTTCTCTGCAGACAGAGGTGTCCTCTGCTGCCTACCAGCCACAATGCACCAAGCACTCAGAAGCTCGTTCCCCAGAGTGAGTCCAAGAAGTGACTCTGGTCTGTAGTCCAAGGCACTGCTAAGATTCTCCCAGGGAAGCTGTGGGTGGCATTAAGACCTACACATTTGAAGTGCTTATTTGAGACAATTCAGTTTTAGAGGGAACCCCTGGGAGCCTCAGGACAAGCAAGTACACTGTCAAAACCATTTCCTCATCTCATCAGAAGCAAACTGTTAGAGAGATAGAAAGAGAAGCAGAGAGTCAGAGACTTTGTGGCTGAGGGCAAAAAGAACCCCTCAGGACCTTGGAAGTCTGGTCTTCACTAAGGCCACTGGCTTAAGGTCACTTGTCCAATGGTTCAACAGGATCCCATTTCCTGCTTCTTGGACTACTTGTGCCTCTAGTAGCTGCAATAAGAGACACAATTGCTTACTTGTCCCCCAGGCATCTTGGCACAATTCTGAAAGTATGGGCACTGTCACTTCACAGATTAGGAAACTCAGTTGATAAGGACGCAGGGTGACTTGCCAAAGACTAGAAATGCTGGAGTCCGGGGTTCAAGCCCAGGGCAATTTGGCTCCCCATGAAGTCTTCAAATCTCTGCTGTCTTAAAGGCTGCTGAACAGTGGACTAAATCCTGAGGTGGAAAGCCAGTCAACAAACCCTATCTGTGGCCTGTAAAAAAATGAAGTCAAGCACAGTGAGCTAGGACAGTACTTTTGCACAGATTACTATAGTCACGCCTTGCTGATGACCAGGTGGTCCAGTGTCTTAGCAAGGCCTTGCCTCCAACACATCAGGCAAACCATTGGAGAAACTGTGGGGGAACCAAGAAGACCCTTCTTCACCAAGCATTCACTAGGAACACTTGGGCTTGTCAGTCAGTTTCTCTGAGTTCCAGTTCCCTAGTTAATAAAATTTATGTGCCATTTTATAAAATGACTACAGGGATTAAAATAACATATTTATATGCATATATGTGATTGCACATATACATTTACATTGTATATAGATATAAAATAAAAAATTATGTGATGAATAAAAGTTATTACTATTAAACCAGAGATAATAACAAAAATAGGGTTTTTCACATCTAAATTAAACTGATAACATGGTCTATGAAAGACCATAAAAGAGTCTGTATTTGTGGCTCTCCCCTCACTCAAGGGGTATATTTGGAGAGATGATGTGGCATGAAGGTGGCTTCTGTAAGACAACCCATGTGGAGTCCCAGCTCACAGAGTCCAGCCTGCAGTCAGCGTCCCCTGGAGACACAAGGGTGGCCACTCTTGTAGAGTTTTCAATGCTCTCAGCCCTGGGTTCAAATCTAACACCAAAAACAGGCAGACCCTTCATTTTCCATGTCGATTGTTCTAAGTCACCTGGTTACTACAGTTGAGCTTTGTCAGAAGCTGGGGAAGGGAGGGGAGGTTAGAGTCAGAGTCATACCCCAGCTTAGCCGTTAGCAGTCTTGCCTCTTGACTGGAACTGTTGTCTTCTATCACTGTCAATCTCTGGGAAACACCTGCCTCCACATCTTCCCACTAAAGTGACTACCGGCATGGATGCTTCCCACATTTATGGAAGGCACAGGGCACTCTGTAGCCTGAGCATACTTAAGAAGGATTGGAGCACTTATGTGCCTCTCTTTGAATTGTCTGAGCATTTAATAAAAACTGTTTTAGTAAGGCAGACACTTAAGGAGATCATTGACATGTGATATAAATCCCCCCCTGACTTTAATTATCCCAACCTCACAATAGCATACACTGCTTCCTCTAACCATGTGCACCAGTGACAAAGGGGTTACTCTAATCTTGCTACTCCCTTGCCAAAGTACTCTTCATGTTTGTTTCACTGGTGTATCACTTCCCAGGACATCTTTATGCTGCCTTCCATCCAGTGAGTTGGCTTGACAATGGCATTACCCTCTATGAAATCACACGGAAGGATCTTAAGTTATTGCCTACCGCGTACAGCTATTGTGACCAGTTGCCAAAGAAACCGAATAACAGAATAATAACCATTTATAATTAGAAATTATGCAACAGCTTGTTAGAGATGATGTTTTATAGATTTCCATAAGTTAAGTAAAAAACGCCCCTGCTAGATTCTTCCTGCAATCACTTAATTTGGAAGTTTTGAGGTTGGAGTTGACTTTTGGATGGCACCCATTCTTGTTTTCTCAAATACTTGATCTACCTCCAGTTTATGTCACCAGCTGCACAATGATGCCATACATTAAGAACATTAATTTTTTCACATCTGTCTCTGCCACACTTAATCTCCACATCTGCCAGATGTGCTGGATTCTGCTCCTTGTTCGCAATGCAAACGTAGGCTGTTGCTGGGGTTATCTGCTCCCTGAAGCATCTTTCTTCTACCTAACCCATCTGATTCCCCTTTTTCTGAATGTGGCTGACCTTATGCATCACATATCCAAGAAAAAAAAAAGATTGAGTAATAACCCTTGCCCCTTAACCCAAAATCCAACGCTTTCTGTCAAGCAGGAAGAAGTTGAACCAAAACTAAACTTCTTGGTCAGAGTTCACTGTCAACACTCATGGGACTGCCTACAGGAAACTCTGCTCTAACCTTAGCTGTCAGCACATCAACTAAACTGTTCCCAAACTCCAAGAGAGTGTTCTCTGAGCCTCCAGAGAGCACTTAGGGGCCAGGCTTTCTCTGTGTCAGCTTCTTCATGCCCAAGCCCTGTGCTCAGGCCACTCTCCTCTGGATATCTACTGTTCTCCATCCTGGTCGTTCTCCTTTAGCCTGGATCTTTCTTTCTCCTCCCAAGCAGAAACTCCACAAGTCTACCTCCACCTACTGCCTGAATGCTTAGCCTTGACTCTTTGTCCCAAGCAAAGCTTATTTTTCCCTTAAACAACAAACTTCGCATTTAGAAGCAGAAAAATAAAATACAAATGTTGAAATCGGTCTCAAACTACTGGCAAGAAAATGTTAATAAAGCTTAATTTACTTATCATCCAATATGCCCCAGGTGTTTGAGAGGCTCTGTGTTGAAACTGCCTCAATGCAGGCTAGGTCAGGGAAATGGGAGTCCGAGCTGATGGAATCTTCCCAGGGCCATATGGTCAGCAAGCAAAGGTCAGATTCAGGGTCAGGAGCTTCAGATTTCAGAGTCTGTATTTTTAAGTCATTCACTAAAATAATTCCTCAGCTTTGTCACGAACACTGGGGCTTCTCATAGAACAAACATAGCAAATTAACAATTCGTTAACAGCTGATTTTTTTTTCTTATGAGGCAAAGACTATGATGCAGTGTCACATGGGAATGTCCTTTTTCATTTTATTTTCCTAAAATATACACAGCATAAAATATACTATGCTAGTCACCCTTAAAACCACAAGCCATATTACTTATTGAATTCTATAATACATCTCCAAATCACTTGTCCTGCACACACAAATCTCCACCAGTTTAACAGAAATAACTTTGTTCCTTTTCCTCGATTCTTAGCAATCCCTTCTTCCTTCCTCCCTCCCTTCTTTCCTTCTTTATTCTTCCTTTCTTTATTTCTTTCCTTTTATATTTTTCTTTTGTTGAAAATATTTTCTTCATATAATATATTTTTTTTACTTATGGTTTCCTTACACCCAACTCCTCCCAGTTCCTTCCCATCTCCCCCCCCCCCAATCTGAATCTACATCATTACTGTCTTTCCTTAGGAAACGGGCATCTAAGGAATAATCATAAAATAAGATAAAAGAACAAACAAACTGGAATGGAACAAAATTAACAAAAGAAAAAGAGCCGAAGAAAAAGCAAGAGAAACGCATATAGACATGGACACACACATTTGTACACACAGGAATTCCATAAAACACAAAACTAGAAGCCATAATATATACACAAAGGATCTGTAAGGTTAAAAATAATTCAAAAAAGTTTATAAGCCCTTACAAAACATTATGAGACAAAGAATCTCCAAAGATGCCACTGTGTTGGCCACCTACTGTTGGGTATAGGACCTGCCTTTAAGAGTGGTTGGTGACCCCAGTGAGACTGCATTGGAGAGAACTAGTTTTTTTTATTTGAGAGTGTTTATGAATTGGAGATAGCTTTGTATTAGGGCTGAGGGCATGTGTCCACTTCCCCTCTCAACACTGGGACCCCTTCTGGCTTAGACTCATGCAGGCTCTGTGCATGCTGCCACAGTCTCTGTGAGTTCAGTTCACGTGTGTGTCAACCTGCTGTACTTAAAGGACCTTGTTTCCTTGATGCCCTCCATCCCCTCTGGTTCTTACAATCCTTTCACCTTCTCTTCCATGGGGTTCCCTGAGCCCTGAGGAGAGGGATTTTATAGAAACATGCCATTTTGGACTGACTGTTCCAAGGTCTCTCACAATCTCTATACATTGTCCAGCTGTGGGTTTCTGCATTTGTTCCCATCTGATGCAGGAAGACAATTCTCTGATGATGGCTGAGCAAGGCGCTGACCTTTGCATAGCAGAATGTCTTTAAAAATCATTTCATGGATACATTCCTTAGTAGAACTGGCATATTTGGGTTTTCCCCTAGGTTCCTTGTCTATCTGGTCTCAGGTTCTTGGTCACCCAAGCAGTATCAGGTATGGTTTCCACCTCATGGAGTGGGCTTTAAAGCCAATCAGATATTGGTTGGTTGCCTCAAAAGCTTTGTGCCACTATTACACTAGCACATCTTGTAAGCAGGCCATTATTGTAGTTCAGCCAGTTTGCAGCTAGGTTGGTGTTTCCTTTTAGTGGTATACAAATACCTTCCAGCACCATAGTCCATAGGGGGTGAAGGCTCTAGGTAGGGATCAGCTTTATTTAAAAGAGTTGTATAGGTGTTGCCTTCAGCAATAGAGTGTTGCTGTCAGTGTTTGGAGAGCAATCAGTGGTCTTTGTAATAGCCTGGGTTTGGGGGGGTGTGGACCCCTTTTCTTAAAGTCATTGGGTCATCTTGAAGCTTCGGTCTATAGACAATTTCACTCCTCTCATTCATCTTCTGGCACTTGCCACATGTCTGGTGACTGCACAAGTTATGCTGCATGAAAGTCTTCCAGAGCACATGGGCTGTTTCTCAAGAGCTCACTTCTGATGTGGTTATTAATAAAATCAACCTGAGTCAGGATTTGGAATTCAGAATCTCTGGGTCTGCTGCTGCCTTATGCTTTTTGACACTCTCAGTTTTAATGTTTTTTCCCCTAAAGACTCTGTTATCTGTGATAGAAGGTAAAAACATTGTCCCTTTTTACTACAAAGGAAACTGAGTCATGAAACCAGATGCTCCCAGTTTTATGTCAAATAATTTCCTTCTGAATCCAAGATAAGGAAAAAACTGAAAGTACTTCAAAATATCTACTCAATTCCAACAACAAAACTCCCAGATGGATTTTTGTTGGCATCCAGGAAGAAAGTTTTTTTGGTGGGGGGGGGAGGTTAGACAGGGTTTCTCTGTGTAACATCCCTAGCTATCCTGAAACTAGCTCTTGTAGACCAGGGTGGCCTCAAGATCTGCCTGCCTCTGGCTTCCGAGTACTGAAATTAAAGGCATGTGCCACCACCGCCCAGCAAGGAAGAAAGTTTTATGTTGAAATGCCAACACTCTTATTGGTGCCATCTGGGTTGTTGGTGTCTGGGGTGGAAAAGAGCTTACAGGCTAGTTAAGACTCAAGGAGATGGTTCAGACATGTTGTGCATCTGCCATCCTTTGGGTAGTATGTAATGAAGTAGTATTAGCTATGGCTTTGTGGCTTCAGACTTTTAGCGACTATTCTAAGGAAAATAACCCTAGAAACACAGATCTAGCTGTTTGCAGAGAGGAGTCACATTCTGTCACTTGCTACTATTGTTTTACTAATTCTAATTCTACCTGAAGCAATTAGAGTTTATGTTCTCCCTTGCTTGCCAAAAACTAAAGTCAAAAATCCAAAGATTACAGGGGAGGAGAAATTCTGTATTTCTAGGAATGGTCACTCTTTTGCTAGTTTTAATGGACATAAAAGTCAACTTAAAGTCCACATTGTCAGAAGAGGCCAACCATAGGGGAAAAAATCTATGGCCATAGAGGGATCCCTGACCAGGCCTAGGGGATCCCCAGTGGAAACAAGTTCAAACAGTGACACCTGAGCGGAGACTCAAGCTTCTGCAGTACCTGTAACAGAGCAGCAGTGGCAGGAGATGTTCCTGCTTTTGACAGCTGACTTTACTCCATGGTTCCGTCTCAGGCTCTCACCTACAGCAGCACCATAACAGTCTAAAGTACTGAGGTGAAGAAACAACGCAGGTCAAAACACTAGTCACACTTCCAAACAAAACCTATTTTATTCACTAAACTATAATTTGAATCAGATTATTTAACAGTTTGTGTAGACACAGTTGAGGGAATTAGAAAAGTAACTTATTAAGAAGAGTCATCAAATGGCACCAAAACTCAAAAGCTGATCTTATGTTGTGATTTTAAGTTAGTATTGAATCTAGAAGTCCTTCCCCTACTAGATTCTCACATGTCCTTTTTTTTTCTTAAAATTATCAATTCTATTGTTTCACTTTAGTTTCTTGAGCTATTGACAAACATTCTTAGAATGACATCTCTCATTTTTCCTATTGATGAAGAATTGAAAGAAAAAACTAAACTAAAAAATATACTCCTTCTTTGCTCTCTTTCTTGACTCCCATATAGAGCATTTTAGACAGGATTCTGGCACAAATCACAAAACATCTTACTCAAACCATTTTCAGCAGGAAAAAGAACTTATTGACTGTTGTAATAAAAAAGGAGCTCACACAGTTTGAATCAGGGCTCAAACAATGAACCACTTTTCACCCCTCATTCCTCAGCACCGCACTGGTAGTGTTGGTTCCAGATCTAGCGTCCGGGTGGATAAAAAGATTCCCACAGAAACTCTCCCTCATCTCTTCAAATCTTCAAGTCCCCAGAGAAGGGAGTCTGCATGTCCCCACAAGCTCTGGGAATAGTCTCATTGGGCTTATTGACTCATTGCATGTTCACCATTGAAGCAGCCCTTGCTGATGAGGAACTGGGAAGGTCTGGCTGACTTAGAAAATGTATGTCTGATGTGGGATTCCCCTCTGTATGCTGTGAATACCATTGGTTAATAAAGAAACTTGGGCCTGGGCAGGGAATAGAGGTAGGTGGGGAAAACTAAACTGAATACTGGGAGAAAGAAGGAAGAGTTAGAGAGAAGCCACGGAGCCGCCACCAGAGACAGACACGCCAAAACTTTGCTGGTAGGCCGTGACCTTGTGGTAATGAACAGAGTAATGGAGATGGGTTAAATTAATATGTAAGAGTTAGCCAACAAGAAGCTAGAGCTAATGGGCCAAGCCGTGATTTAAATAATATGGTTTCTGTGTGATTATTTCGGGTCTGAGCTGCTGAGCAGCCAGGAACCAACAAGCGGCCTTATTACAACATATGCCCACAATGGGGTCAACCCTGCCCACAGCACAAATACTAAAGGAGAAAACATTCAGAAATTTGAGGCAGCAGAGGCACCAAAAGTCTGGGTGGTAAAATCAACAAAGACCCACCTCTGAGGAGCTCCAATTGTCTTTTTGTCATGGCATTTCTCAGAAGTCAAATGACAGTAGGTAATAAACCCACAGAAACTTTCAGAAGAAAGCATCATAATTAGAAATGGTGAGCAGGGCCTGAGGTGTGCTCCAGAACTTTCCCCCAGGGAAGTGGAATCTCTTTCTCATTGAACAGGAATTACGTGGCTTCAAAACTAACCAAAGCATCAGAGGGAAGTTCTCAGCCCAAAATGAAGAGTTCTGTTGTTTTAGGCCCATGTGTGGAAACTGGACACTATGAGTCATCACTAAACTATGCACAGTGGCCTCAGTGGGCAAGTTATATGAACATTCCGATTATCCTCTCACCAAACAGCAGATAAAAAGTAAAGCCATTCCAAAATAGGAAACATCAAGGAGGGAAAAGATCTATCTAGAACATCAGAAGAGATAGTTAACTCAGGGCTCCCTGGTCCTGAGACTGATGGCAGGAAGCCATAATCCTCAAAGCCAGGCTGGTTTTGCCACAAATGGCACGCAGGACTGGAAAATCTTCCTTAGTAGTGAAAAAACAGCCCAAGGACCATGAATAGAAATGGTAACCCTAACGGTTGCCAATTCAACCATTTTAAGTTTTTGAAATGTCTTTCAGCCCCCTTGAAATAAGACAGAGGTTATGATTTCTGTGACAAGAACAGTTCTGTGGCACCCCCTGTATGCCCCCAACACACACACACACACACATACACACATTTCATATCACTTACTAAGAGGGACAGCAAAACAACATGTTTGAGGTAATGACCTCTCAGCAGAGTGAGATGACCTCCTATAGGACTAATATTTAAAGGTAAAGGCAGAGACATATGGTAGGAAGGAGAACCAGACGCAACAGTGCATTTTAAGACAGAAAATTGGTAATGGATGAAAATTGTGAGTTTTCCCCTCACTGAACGTATAGTATGAAGGAAAATAGAAGACAATGCAACTTACTCTAATCTAATCCAAAGTGATGACCTTAGGCAGGCCAGCTAGTCACCCAATTGCCTCATCTGTATAAAATTAGACTCAAAATATCCTTCTAAGGAAGAACTACTACATTCTCTATAGCAGAGAATCTGAGTTATACGCTCTGTCATCCATATTATTTATGTGATTCTGGTCAGATTTGAGAACCATTTTAAAGATGTTTGTTTTTCTAATCATGCCTTTATATTTAGTAATAAATACTTGAATGTGAGGCTTGGGCTTGTGTTTGAATTAAGGGAGAAATATGGAGAGGAAGTGGAGTAAAAATAACACTAAGGAAAGAAACAGTGAGCGCTCTGACACTTGTTTTATAACCACAAAAATGTTGGTACTTAAATTTATCAGATGACTCTCAGGAGAATCCAATAAAAATACTTGCAGATAAATTTGTACCCTAGAATAGCATTAACAGAAATGTAAGCTCTAGATGCTCTTAGAGTAAAGCACAGGGGCAGATTCTCTGGGGCCTCCTACCAGAGATGGAAGAGTTCAGCACAGCCATACTGCATTCCAGGAAATACAGGCCTTCCACTACCCATGGATGGTTTCTCGGTTGCTTTGATTTGAATATAAAAATGTCCCATGAAGGTTCATGTGGCAAAGTCTTGGTGGCCAGCTGATGGACTTTTGAAATAACCCATAATTTCATTAATGGACCCAATGGTAAGTTCATAGCTTAATTGAGATATTTTAAATACTCATAGTTTATACCATTTTGCGTAAAAATTAATGGGTTTTGGATGAATGAAGTCTTATCTAACATGCTTGAAATACCTAAATGCTTGGTTTAAATATGCACAAAAGCAGGCTAAGTGTAATGGTCTCAATGGTCTCCCTAAGCAAACCAATTCACTTCAAATCCTTCTGGCCTCAAATAACTATGTTAACTTGGGTAACATGCCTATATTTGTTGCCTCCACATCCTTATGAATATAATGAAGACAGAAACAGAACAAAAGTAAAGTTGTTCAAAGTCGAAATATCATTTACCAAAAATCATATATATACAACAAAAACAGACTTGGCAGGTTCTATTATTATACATTTGTGTATGTAACTACCTACATATATATATTTAACAAATATAATCAAAGAAAATGATGCTATAAACTTGACAGGGAAGCATGGGAGGGGTTGAAAGGAGAGTAATTGGGAGGGGGTTGGGAATGTATGGAGGAAGAGATATAATTCTATTTAAATTAAAAACATTTTAAAATTACCCTTAACAATAACACTTGTTAAGGAAATTTAAGTTCTTAGGTTTACTAACAAAAACATTTGATTACATTTTTTCTTGATTTTTATTGAGCTCTACATTTTTCTCTGCTCCCCTCCCTGCCTTTCCCCTCCCTTTCAACCCTCTCCCAAGGTCCCCATGCTCCCAATTTACTCAGGAGATCTTGTCTTTTTTCTACTACCCATAGATTAGATCTATGTATGTCTCTCTTAGGGTCCTCATTGTTGTCTAGGTTCTCTGAGATTGTGATTTGTGGGATGGTTTTCTTTGCTTTATGTTTAAAAAGCACTTATCAGTGAGTACATGTGATAATTGTCTTTTTGAGTCTGGGTTATCTCACTCAAAATTATGTTTTCTAGCTCCATCCATTTGCCTGCAAAATTCAAGGTGTCATTATTTTTTCTGCTGTGTAGTACTCCATTGTGTAAATGTACCACATTTTCCTTATCCATTCTTTGGTCGAAGGGCATTTAGGTCGTTTCCAGATTCTGGCTATGACAAACAATGCTGCTATGAACATAGTTGAGCACATGTCCTTGTGGCATGATTGAGCATCCTTTGGGTATATATCCAAAAGTGGTATTGCTGGGTCTTGAGGAAGGTCATTTCCTAATTTTCTAAGAAATTGCCACACTAACATCCAAAGGGGCTGTACCAGCTTGCACTCCCACCAGCAGTGCAGGAATGTTTCCTTTATCCCACAACCTCTCCAGCATAAGTTGCCATCAGTGTTTTTGATCTTGGCCATTCTTACAGGTGTAAGATGGAATCTCAGAATTGTTTTGATCAGCATTTCTCTGAGGACTAATGATGTTGAGCATTTCCTTAAGTGTCTTTCAGCCATTTTAGATTCCTCTGTTGAGAGTTCTCTGTTTAGGTCTGTACTCCATTTTTTATTGGATTATTTGTTCTTTTGATGACCAATTTCTTGAGTTCTTGTTATATTTTGGAGATCAGGCCTCTGTCTGATGTGGGGTTAGTGAAGATCTTTTCCCATTCTGTAGGCTGTCGTTTTGTATTGTTGACCGTGTCCTTTGCTTTACAGAAGCTTTTCAGTTTCAGGAGGTCCCATTTATTAATTGTTTCTCTCAGTGTCTGTGCTTCTGGGGTTATATTTAGAAAGTGGTCTCCTGTGCCAATGTGTTCAAGTATACTTCCCACTCTCTCTTCTACAAAGTTCAGTGTGGCTGGCTTCATGTTGAGGTATTTGATCCATTTGGACTTGAATTTTGTGCATGGTAATAGATATGGATCTATTTTCATTCTTCTACATGTTGATATCCAGTTATGCCAGCACCATTTGTTAAATATGCTTTCCTTTTTCCATTTGATATTTTTTGCTTCTTTGTCAAAAATCAGGTGTTCAAAGTTGTGTGATTGATACGGTTCCATTGGTCCTCCTGTCTGTTCTTATGCCAGTACCAGACTGTTTTCAGTACCAAGGTGAGCAACTGATTCAGTTCCATTGGTCCTCCTGTCTGTTCTTATGCCAATACCAGACTGTTTTCAGTACCAAGGTGAACAACTAGTGCTAGTGCAAGAAGAACAAGACACCTTGGACAAGCCTTTCAGCAGCTTTGTTTTTCAGAAATGAGTGATGTGTCTGTCTCTTTAACTTCATAATATTGAAAATGGACTCCAAGAGGATAACAAGATGCTGATCACATTTTAGCCAAGCATTATCATTCAACAAATACATATTGAGGCTCTTGCATGTCAGCCCCTGTGGAGCACACTGACCTAAGAGGCAGTCTCCACGTACACCAGGAGCTCACAATGTGGAAGGATGGAGGTACCCTAGTGCTAGCTATGTTCACTCTTCTTCCTCATTTAGATCAATGTACTGGTCCCTCCATTTTCCCCGAGGCCCGCATAGGACAGGTGTGGGAGAGCAAAGGGCACTCTTGTGGAAGGAAGGATGAAAATGTTTCCATGTAAGTCCTCTTTTGATTTCCTTGCCCTATTTGGCACAGGATGGGTCCCTCTCTGGAAGACACATTTCCCTGGCAAGGATTAAGTAGCTCAAGGTTACTGAACACCCAAGTCATTGGAAGGACATATGTTCAGGGCAGGTAAATGAAACTCATGGCATCTAATCTACCTCTCCAGCCTGAAATGCCTCTGTTTCTGTGATATACACCCACCCTTCTCCAAACAGCACAATTTGCTTACATTCAGTCTGTGTAGGAACATGCTTACACCTGATGCTTTGACGTTTACGAGCCCCCAAAGACAAAAAATGGTAAGAGTTTGTCTAAACAAATGCTTCTCTTCATAATGAAGACTATAGTAGTAAGAAATAGGTTGCCTTTGCTGGACATTCTCCCACCCATAGAAAATACTGAGAAATTGAGCATTATAAAATGACTAACACCTGACAACAACCAGATTAGTTTTAATAATGAAGAGGGGTAGGTAGGCTTTCTCCTCAGTGTGACTTTTTCTAAGGCTGATCCAAATTAATTACCAATGCTCACCATGATTGCTTCTTCACAGCCTCTCAAATTATTTTACACAGTTATGAAGCCTTGACTCTGAACTTAAGACTCTTATATCTCTGATCTTCTAAGTAACAGATTCCTATTTCCAGCTGATGCTGACCTTGCCACCAAGCATAGCACAGAACCTCCCAAGGATGTGTTGTTTCCTTCCCCTTCCCTCATTCTACTCCCTTTTAGTAGAGCATTCTTCCCTAGGTTTGTTCTATGTAGTAGAATGCTCTCCTGCTATTAGCTTCTGGAAGAACTTTCTCTGGGGTGACAACCCCGAGGGAGACAGAGAGACAGAAAGAGAGAGAGAGAGAGACAGAGAGAGAGAGACAGAGAGAGAGACAGAGAGAGATGTTACAGGAGAAACAGGCCTGCTTTTGGTTCCAGCCGCCCTGCTAGCTTAACCCCTGAAATAACCATACAGAAATTGTATTAATTAAATTACTGCCTGACCCATTACATCTAGCCTCTTCTTGGCCAACTCTCACATCCTGATCTAACCCAGTTCTACCAATCTGTGTAACAACACGAGGTCGTGGCTTACAGGGAAAGATTCTAACCAGCATCAGTCTCAGGCAGGAGATTCATGGCGTCTGTCACACTGCCTTCTTCCCAGCATTCAGTTTGGTCTACTCTGCCTAATTTCTGCCCTATCAAAAGGCCAAGGAAGTTTCTTTTTATTCAACCAATGAAAGTAACACATAGTCAAAAGGACCACCTACACCAGAGAGACAGAGAGACAGAGACAGAGAGAGACAGAGAGGGAGGGAGGGAGGGAAGCAGAGAAAGGAGAGCTGGACAGTCCTTCTCTCTGTGGCCAGGGACATGGACCAGTTTCTGTTAGGGCTCTCAACACACTGTTTCACAGCTGTGAGTTAACTGACTGAAGCCGTGGTCCCTTACTTACAGCAGCCATTCCCACCCAGCTGCACAGTGAAATCACTTGGGGAACTTTAAAGCTAGTAATGCATGAATCCCACTTCACCCCTCAGTTCTGCCCCTGAATCTAATTTAATTGTTCTGGGGAAGACTGAACAGTGAGATGTTCTTTTTAATAGCCACATATGACTAATATAAGCAATACCTTCTGGATTTATGGATAATTTCTGCCTGATTATCTCTGTGTGTTACATAAGTCAGGTACTTAGTATTAGTCGAATAAATGAACAATTACAACATCCACACTGATTGCATAGTCCTCCTTGGTAGTAAGCATATATGTATGGAAGGTCAGAGTAATAATGTCAAGAGAGTGAAAGATAAAGCCTCTTTAAAGCAAGGATTTACTCAAGATGATGGAATGGAGATGCTATGCCCCTCTGAGAACCTAGGCTTCTATTGTGCAGGAATCTGTTCCCAGTCACAAGAAGCCACAAGCAGTGCTATCAAAATATCAGAAGACAGAAGGCCAGAGCCAGGCTCCACTCATCAATTGTGCCCATGGCCTCTGTCCACTTCCTTGTCAGCCCAATGCTCCTTATATAAAATGACCTTAGCCTGAACATAAACATTGTTAGACTTGAGTCTGAACTCACGATTGTCTGTAGGGAAAGCTTTGGTCCCTCCTTGTCGAAGATGATGTCTGCACATGTAAAATTAAGTTGTCCCTTTATGAAACAAGAATTTACGACTTGGATTCTTTTAGTCTCACTTCCAAATTTGTCAAGCATCCTATGATTTGCTGAGCAACTTTGCACTTGGGAAATGCTCTCTTCCCAAAAAATAAGCGGAGATGCCTGTTTTTCTAGGCACTGAACTAAACATGATCAGTCTAAGTGCTTGCAGGTGCATGTTTTATAAGCAGGGCATAGGCAGAGTTAACCACCTTTGTCTCTGGACTGAGGAAGGGCGGGTCACCTTGCCTATAGCACTGGCAACTGGCCTGCCCAGAATGCCCCTTTTCATTGTTTCACTTCCTGTCCAGGTTCTCCAGGGAGCTAATTATGAAAGAGTGTCTGTGATGATTACATGTTAGGTGTGAACTATATAGTCAGTGATAATTGTGAGGTATTGAAGTGATCATCTGAGTTTGATTGACAAAATGCTTGCACCACTGTGGAAAGCCCAGAGTTTCTTACTCCCTGGCATTTAACACTCAACATAAGCAAGCACTATATTTCTGAGGAAACAAAAGTCAGTACACATAATACAAAATTCTGTTTTTCTGAGGAAAAGAGGGGTATCTATCTCTCTACAAGGATGTTCCTAAACAGGTGATTTAGACATGAGAGTTATGGGGTGGGAGGCAGCTCAGACAACCAAGAGTGACCATGTGTTTCCAACCAAGCAGTCCCTAAATTCACTAAACCAGCTCTGAACCCACGTGAGCCTCTAAGGAAAGACAAACAAGTACTCAAATCTCTAAAGAATACACAGAGCAACCAGTGGTCCTCTTCTGAGCATAAATATTAGAAGTAGTAAAGCTCATTTCTAAATATTATCAGGCATTAATCATTCAAATATTAGAAGAACTGGTGTGATAGCTCAGTCAGTAAATAGCTTGCCACACAAGCAAAAGAACCAGAGCTCAACCCATACAATGTGTGGTGACATACACCTATAACCCTGGGTGGAGACAGATGGATCATGAAGCTAGCTAGACAGCCAACCTAGCCTAAACCTACTTGTGAGCCCTCAGACTACAGTGTGGTGTGGGAGAATTGTCTGTATTCTTTCAATCATGTTTTAAATAAATGCTGATTGGCCACTAGCCAGGCAGGAAGTATAGGCAGGAAAACCAAATAGGAAGTAGAGATGGGACAATGAGAACAGGAGTATTCTGGGAAGAAGGAAGTTCTTTCCCAGTCCTGCCCAGACTGCCGAAGAAGCAAGATGTGACCTGCCCCGCTGAAAAAGGTACTGAGCCATGTGACTAACATAGATAAGAAAAATGGGTTAATATATATTACAAGAGGTAATACGAAACCTGAGCTAATGGGCCAATTAGTTTGTAACTTATGGAGACCTCTGTGTGATTTTCTTTGGGAACTAAAGACTGTGGGAACTGGGCAGGACAGAAACCCCAACAAGCCGCTACCTCATGTGACAACAGTGAAAGACAGCTTCTGAGGGAGATCACGGTGATCCTCTGGTTTCCATACATACACGGGCATGTGGTATATAACACATGCATATGTTCATTAGATGCTACTTAGACCTATAGTGACACATCCAAGTATACAGAGATTCCACCTTAAAATGGCTGATTCTCTGTAACCTTCACAATAATAAGAAAAATTAGCATTGCGTCTGCCAGGCAGAATCATTGTCTGTGACATGGCTCCATGATCAATGCCAACCCACAAAGAAAATGAAATGGTTTCTCTGGAAGAGAGTTCTCTATGCAGGTGTTTGGGGACACAGCATGACACCTATAGGTAGAAATTACAAACCACTTAACAATTTCGTCTATCATCTTGCGTAGCAATCTTGATTATCACTAAATAGTTATAATATGACCTTGTGGCTTCCTAATTTTAACTGAAAACTAGAAAGTACAAAAGTAAAAGTCTCCTGGAGATTATGATTCTACTTCTGGGTAAACCAGTTATTTCCAACACTGCCTAAGAAGTTTGTTCACTGCCCTGTGCTACAAGTCAGTATTGCTTATGCCAATATTCTACTACAGAGATAAAGGTTTTGCTTATTTATGACTGAAAGTTCTCATCACAGTTTCGTGGAGAAGAGGCTTTATATATCAAAAGGACCAAACTCGATATCTTCAAAGGTAATCAATTATCTATAGATAATCTTTAAAAAACCCTATATTACTACCAGCTGCTACTTCCAACCAGTACCTCTTAGAGATTAAGGCAGAAATGAGACAGGGTCCTGGAGTGTAGCCAGGCTAACCTTGAACTCATGATCGCTCTGTCTCTGCTTTCCAAGTGCAGGGATTACAAGCATGTTCAACCACACCCAGTCTCAAAATTAGTAACTCTTAAAATAAGCTGTATTCTTGCCAGAAGGTGGGTAAAAAAATTGTACACTCTAGGACATGAATCAAGCCAAAAAATAGAACACCTTGGCAAGATAACGAGAGAGGCCTAAGTCCAAAGTCCAAGTTTTCTACTAACTAAGCCCAGATCAACACAATCAACATACTTGTCTTTACATTTCCCCGGTGTTCAAAAGTTCTCCTTTAAATGGAAGATCTCTCATTTTTCATTCTGTGGTTCATCCTTTGAGATCTGAGGAAAAGAGGAGCATCCTCAGAGCAGGCATCCCTGCCTTTCCAGGAATTCATCCCCCAGGTTTGTAACCAAGGATTCAAAATTCGATAGCTTTCTATTATTTTCAAGACCTCTTTGAAATTTGTTTGCATATTACTGGGCATGGTATCTATCACTCGTGCCTTCAGTGAGCAATCTGAGAGTGCAGAATGGAGGTCTGTGGTCCAACATGCAGGGCTATTTGCAAGTATAAATCTACTAAGCTGAACAGGAGGGCCAGCCAAGCAGCATAGCAAAGAAAGAACCTAACCATCCAGTCATGTTGGGATTGGGTCACATGCAATGTTTTCTTAATTAAACCATTTTGACATTTCTCTTTTTAGACTCTTATATGTAAGTACTGTACTGACATCATTTTCATTCCACACTCACCCTTCAGCTCTTTCTACGGCCTCCACTCTCTCAACTTCATGACCTGTTCTTATCATTGTGTGTGTGTGTGTGTGTGTGTGTGAATTTATCCTGCTGAGACCATGCATTTTAAAAATGTTTCTGTCTAATTTAGAGTTTAATTCACAATTAGTAAACTCTAAATTCCTTGGGATTTCAAATTTATCAACTAGAACAATGCCTCCATAAATGAAATTTTGTATCTTAAAAGAAAAAACTTTCTAATTTCAATACTGGTGGCAGCAACAAGTCAGTTCTTACACGTGCTAAGAACTTTTTTTCTGTAGACTCCAGCTGGTTGTGAAGTACTTTGTGGGACTGTTCCAGTAGTCCCAATGGTGATGATGACTGTTCCAGTCACTTTTCTAAAAAGGAGAGGCAGAGGCGGAAAGAGGGAGGAAGGAAAGAAACTCTCCATTAAGTGGAACTCCTCACTCAGTAACCTGACTCTGAGATCAAAGCGGATTATATTTCTAAACTGGGACAAGCTTTTGCAGCTCACCTTACTCAGTGTAGGAATACCTCCTCTGTGTCAGAAAAGTCAGGAACAACAACACCAGAAGGGCATTTCTGAGCAGAGGCAGAAACTAATATGATGGACACCAAGACTCCTCCACACTCCCTTTGAAATTGATTTACTCTGCTCTGGCTGTAAGCCACTCACAAGTACTGTTATCGCTGGCAGATTTCTACACCTGTTCTAAGCAAAGAGAAATTAAAGTTCAAGTTAAAAATCCAGCCAAGGAGGAAATGGCCACCAGGCACCATGGTCGCCTTCATATTGAAGAAATTACTTCAGTTGACAAGGGATCTTTGTAAGTGTTATATTCCCACCCCCCAAAAAAGCTGCCTCAAGCAATTATTCCTTTCTGGGAAGATTGTAAGGTACCAAGAGATTTATTTTAAGAAACATTTGTGGAAGCTTCTTGAACCCAGAATTTTTTCAGTGGGTCATTTTGGACTGACCCCCAATAATAGCAATCTATCTACAACTTAGTGGAATTTTTGACTTAGTTCTCTGTTCTCATCTTTTTATCACAGAGAGAGAGGGAGAGAGTGAGAGAAAGAACTTGTTATTGGAGAGGCAGCCTTCTGACATAAAAGATTTAAGCCTAGCAATGTTCTTACTTGTGGAAACAACCTAGGTGCCCCTCAATGGAAGAATGGATCAAGAAAGTGTGGAATATATACACATTAGAATACTACTCAGCTGTAAAAAAACAATGACATCCTCAAATTTGCCTGCAAATGGATGGAAATAGAAAACACTATCCTTAGCGAGATATCCCAAACCCAAAAAGATGATTATGGTATGTACTCACTCATTAGTGGACCCTAGCCATAAACAAAGAACATTAAGCTTATAGCTCACAAGCCTAGAGAAGCAAAATAGCAAGGTAAACCCAAAGAAAAACATATATAGATCCTCCTGGAAATTGGAAGCAAACAAGATCGCCGGGCAAAAGGTGGAGGCACAGGAATGGGGATAGGGGTGTAGGTAAGGGGGTGGTGAAAGGGAGAGAGGGAGGGAGAAGGGAGAAGAGATGGACTGGGGAGAGCTTGGGGGAGTAAGAGGGTGGAGATGGAGGAAGGGTGGATATTGGAGAAGGGAATAAGATATCTACATTAAGGGAGTCATTTTAGGATTGGCAAGAGTCTTGGCCCTAGAGGGGATCACAGGTGTCCATGGGGATGCCCAGCTAGGTACTTGGGCAGCAGAGGAGAAGGTGCCTGATCTAGCCTTATCCCATAGTCACATTGATGAATATCTTGATCATCACCATAGAAATTTCGTCTAATGGATGGAGATAGAGACAGAGACCCACATTCACATCAGAGCAATGGACTGAGCTCCTAAGGTCCAGTCGAAGAGCAGAAGGTGGGAGAAGATGAGCAAGGAAATCGGGACTGGGAGAGGTTGGTCCAC
This sequence comes from Ondatra zibethicus, assembly GCA_004026605.1. Lineage (NCBI taxonomy): Eukaryota > Metazoa > Chordata > Mammalia > Rodentia > Cricetidae > Ondatra > Ondatra zibethicus. The sequence goes on from PVIU01019983.1 coordinate 29,150, forward strand.
CAACCGTGACAGTGTGCCTGATCTAATGGGAGCTCACCAAATCCAGCCGGACCAGGACTGAATGAGCATATGATCAAACCGGAATCTCTGAATGTGTCTGTCAATGGGGGCTGACTGAGAAGCCAATGATAAATTTTTGAATGAAAAATAAAAGAATATTTTTAAAAAGAAAAAAAAAAGAAACTGTGTCCAAGATTTTTTTAAAAAATTAGAGGACTAAGGGCAGAAACCACCTCCTGAAGCACATACTGTAACATCTGACCACCCTGAGTTTCTATTTGGAGCCAGACTATGTAGGAAAACATGAGGAGATGTGAAGAGTACAGGAATAGCATCTCTCAGTACGGACTTTCTCTGCCTTCAGCTGCTCTACCACTCTGATGTTACAAACCCAGCTACCATCCGACTGTACCACAGTAAAAATGACCTAGGACCATCCAGATAGTCCCAAAGCACTGCACTGTGGGAGAATAATGACTCTTGCTCTTTTAAATTGCATATTAGAACAATTTATTACAGAACAACATGAAACAAAAACAATGTTCATATGAAACAAATAATAGACTGGTGTCTACATCTTTTTTCCATACAGATGAAATAATATCAACATCATCAGATGGAAACAATGCATTTTTTCAATCATTCATTCATGGATGACAGAGGCTGAATAACCAATGTAGCTATAAATGGACTTTTTGAAGGTTCTCATAGCTACTAATAATTTTTTATACAACATTTACATTTATCCATTTGATGTAGTAATGTGTGGCAGAAATTACATAAGTTCATTAAATCCTGTTTGACTTCCTTCCCAGGCAGATGGTAAGACTACATTTCTCGGCCTCCTTCGCAGGCAGGCGATGGAGTGATGTGGCCACCCACTGGAGCATCTGGTGGAGTAATGCTAACCACCACCTCCAAGCCTGGTCCATGAGAAACCTCCTTTCTCTTCCCAAATGAACACAATAGGCCTCCAAAGATTGTAGTGAAGGAGGCCCTAGCAATGACTAAGCATGATCTCAGTGACCACACTCCACTCCACCACACCCTCCTCCTAGCGCACACTTTACAGTGACACACACAGGGACGAAATCTGCACTGTGTCACCAGGAAAGCTTTGGAGTCATTCACCACAGCATTTACCTTGTTCTGACTAATAGCTGGGGTTGGAAAGTTGCTAAACTGCATTTCTTCCTATAACAATAGTCAGTAATATATAACAGGAGAACCTGCTTTGGCTTCAACTGGGCATAACCCTGAGCTCTATGGGTCAAAGACATATAAATATCAAAGTGTAGCCATTAGATTGATATTCTAATCTCACAAATCCCCAATTTCAAGGCACATACTAAATAGCTTTACTTACCCTCCAAATAAAATATTTGCTTGCCTATGTTCCTATTCTTTTCTTGAATTTATTTTCTTCTGAAATGGGACTTACTTTTCTTAAAAAAAAAAAACTAATCTCCATTGTAGTGGCATTTCAATTGTATTTTAATAAATAAAACTTGCCTGAAGATAGGAGAGTAAAACAGCCCCACTGGTCAACCTTACACCAGGCAGTGGTGACACACACCATTAATTCCAGTGGCCACACTGGTTGCCATAGAGATTGGATGATGCATGCCTTTAACCCCAGTGGTGCACACCTTTAATCCCAGCCCCAGAGAGGATTATTAAACTGGAGGAAACTGCTCTCAGACACAGTCTCATTCTAAGATTCCTGGATACAAGATCGCCATTTCAGGCTGAGGTCAAGGTAAGAGCCAATGGCTTGCTGCTTTGTTTTTCGGGTCTTCAGGTTGAACCCCGGTCTCACTCTCTGAGTTTTATTAATCATGCTTCACTCCATTCTTAAAATGTTTGATTGACAAAGGTCATTCATCCTACCTATGCCAGGACTTGAGTTGGCTTGATCTTATGGAGGTCTTGTTCAGGTAACCAAGGCTGCTGTGAGATCATGATTATGAAAGCCATACCACATCCAGAAGTCAACATCTCATTGCACTCCTTTCCACCTCCCCTTCCTCAATGTTTCTTGAGCCTTTGCTGTGGTGGTGGTGTTTCATATAAATATTCTATTTAGGACTGAACATTAAGTTTCCTATTCTCAGTACTTTAATCAATTACACATATTGACTACTGTCCTCTCTGACCAAGGTTGAGAGCAACCTGGAACTATGGATATATACAAGTATTATTTGGTGCATGATCCTTTAGTAAACTATAAATAGCAGCTTCTACTTTAGGATATATGATCTCCCTAACCTTGGACTTTTGCAATGGATTAAAAAAACAGACATGAAATTCCCTTCTGTGAAGCAAGCCTTGAATATAATCAGGAAAAGATTAATTGCCACATAACAGACATGTCATTATTGTACCAATGGGCATATTTTATCTGGCAGGTCAGTATTATAGAATGCACCAGCACTAAGATCACTGATATCTTTTCTCCCTAGCAGCCTATATAGTACCTTTCTGGAACTAGGAAAGCTAGACATCAGAAAAGAACCTTCCTGGTTGGTTTGAGGTTGATTTCTTTGTGTCCCAAAACCAAAGTGTGTGGCATCTCTAGCAACAGGTTCTTACCATGTAGTGATATTAGGTAACCAAGGGCAATAGCAATTGCCTGCATTGTTCTAGAGACCTCTGAGGTCTCCCTGACTAAAAACTCATGAGGAGATATCCAAGGCTTTTTATTCTCAGGTCTTCCAGGACCAACCTTGTCCAGTCCTGTAGTGTAATTACATTCAAACTCTTTTTTAAAGATGTGTTTTAAAATTTACTTATTAACTAGTGGGTGTCCATAAAGCTTTTGCAAACATCTATAGTTTTGGTTAACTCAATCTCTACTGCCTTTCCTCCCTCCCCCATCCTGGGTTCATCCTTTAACTCTTTGCACCCTTCCCCTTCTTCTTTCATGTGATCTAGTTAATATCCTTGCACTGTTGGTTTTAGCTTTGGTTGTGAGATAGTAGGTTTGTGTATGTCTTGTCCTCTTGGCTCAGTCCTCCCCTTCACTCCCCACTCCTTCCGTAGCACCACTCCCTTCTTGCTTAAGCATTTTCATTCTTCTACTTCACACCTTTGATGTTAGCTACAATCTACAGACCCATTTTCCTTACTGTCCCTTTCCCAAAAGTCCCCTTTCTCCTTTTCTGGCTTCCACTTGTGCTCCATGTTAAGTACACTTAATTTAAACAGTGAAGCTGGGATCTGTGTGTCTGCGGGAGAACATGTAGCATTTGTCTTTCTGGACCTGAGTTACCTTACTCGCTGTAATTTTTTTCAGTTCCATTCATTTACCATTTACCTACAACATTTATGATTTCATTTTTCCGAAGAGCTGAGCAATATGCCATTGTGTACATGTACCACATTTTTCTCACCTGCTCATCTGCCGATGGACATCTAGGTTGACCTGACTTCCTTGCTATTGTGAACAGAGCAGCAGTGAACATGTATGTGTCAGCATCTCTGTGGTAGGACATATGTTTCATTGGGTACATATCCAGGAGTGGTATAGCTGGATCAATCATATTTCTAGCTTTATGACAAACTTCCAGACAGATATCTAAGTCCTGGAGATGAGCAATTTTAGGGACTGTCCTCAAGAAGCTTGTCACTGCTATCATGAGGAAGACGTCCCTGCCCACACTCCCATGTATAAACAACGGAGGCAATGGGTGCCATCTCTTTCTATTCCTTCCGATGTTTCTTTTTAATTCACAAGTTGGCGACATTTATATAAAAACTATGATCATAATTTGAAAAGAGACTATCTTTGTATGAACAAGTCCATTAAAGTAACGTAATGTGGCACTGACAAGTGAGGGAGGAATTCCTGCACATTTTGAGGGTTTAATGATTAGGGAGACACTTTTGGAAGTTAGCCTGTGGCAATAGCTGGTTTATAATGTGTGTGCTCGTCCCAACCATCCAGATTTTTTAAATGCCTTATAAAATGCCTTATGATTTGAGAAAGATTGTGGTTACTTATTCTCAAGACCCTTCACACACTAAACTATGTTTAGCTCATTCCATGGTGCTGTCTTCTTCCTCTCCTCTTTGAAGACTCCAGAGGCTAAACTGGAAGACTAACTCGTAACTGCACTGGAGGTTTTTGAATCTCCAACCTTCCTGTTTTTCCTACACTGTGGAGCCAATTCCGTAGCACAGAATACATAGTCAACATGCTCTTATGTTTCCCTGAGTAGAAAAAGCTCCAAAAAAAGCATAGTAGCATATACCTGGAATAGCAAAATACAGAAGGTAGGGACAGAGGGATCAGGCAGTGTGTGGGGGGAGGGGTGTTAAAACACATGTGTGTGGAAAAGTATACTCATATCTACCCAGACAAAGGCTGCAGAAGGATGTTGGGTGAATGAATCTGTCCATGAATCTGCCTCTCTAGGATTCATAGCTGTGGGTTATGTGTGTAACACAAATTCTAATTAATCTTAATAATAAAAACCAAGAGTCATATATCAGGGTAAATGATGAAAGATCAGAGAAGTAAAGGAGCCAGCCACTAGAGAGACTTTTTACCTCTACCAAATCCTCAGACCAAACGGGGCAAGATCCTGTCTCCATGAATCCTCAGACTGAATGCCATGAGCTCCTGTCTCCACCCGTCTTATAATCCTCTCTCCACCCAGCTATATTCTTGTCTCCACCTCACTAGTCCTGGGATTAAAGGCGTGTGACTCCCAAGTACAGGGATTAAAGGTGTGGGCCAGTGCCGCCTGGCTCAGCTTCTCTTTTAGACTGGATCTATATTGTGTAGCCCAGGGTGGTCTTAAACTCACAGAGATCCGTCTGCCTATGCCTTCTGAGTGCTGGTATTAAAGGTGTGCGCCACCACTGCCAGGTCTCTGTGGCTAACTAGTGTGGTTAGCTCCACACTCTTATCTTCAGGAAAGCTTTATTTGTTAAAGCACAAACAAAATATCACCACATATGTGTTTAAAGATTTAACCAACAGTGGATCAAAACCATCACTAAAAATCCCATGTGTGGTGGATGCATAAACTTTCTAATTGTTCCCTAAACAGCACAACACTATTTATATGCCACGCCCATTGCTTTGTATTATGTTATGTTGCTGCTTATCTTGAGACGACTTGAAGCATGAGGGATGTCAGGTTTGAAATGAAGTGTCCTCTAAAACGGCTAATGTGCTGAAGGCTGGTTTCCCACCTGAGGGGTGATCAGATCATGAACCTGTCAATGAATTAATCCATTGCTGAGTTTACAGCTGAATGGGTTGTTAAGGATGTAGGACTTGTTTGGAAGAAGCAGATTGTTAGTCATATAAATTTAAAGGATATATCTTGTCCTCAAGGCTTCTTCCTCTGTCCTTCTCCACTCCCTCCTATTCCCTCCCTCCCACTCCATCCCCCTTCTCCTTCCCTCCTTCTCCCTCTCCTTCCCCCTCCCTCCATGACTCCCTCTTCTTTCAAGTTGCTATGATGTGAGGAGCTTTGCTCTGCCTTACCTTCTGCTACCAAGCCAACACATTTGTCATGACAGACTATGCCAGGACAGGCCCAGAAACATGCAGTAAGGTGACCAAGAGACTAAAGCTCTGAATCTATAAGGCAAAAGCAACCCTTTCTCCCTTGAAGTTGTTTTACTCAGGTCTTCCTGCCTATGTAAAACCCCAAGGGCACAGACAATAAGAGCAACAATTAATAAATGGGACCTCCTGAAACTGAGAAGCTTCTGTAAAGCAAAAGACACAGTCATTAAGACAAAAAGGCAACCTACTGAATGGGAGATCTTCACTGATCCCACATCAGACAAAGGTCTGATCTCCAAAATATACAAAGAACTCAAGAAACTAGACATTAAAATTCTAAATACCCCAATTAAAAAATGGGGTAAGGATC
>PVIU01019984.1:0-35045 GCA_004026605.1 Ondatra zibethicus
ATTTCAGTCAGGGGAGTCTCAGTGGGTTGGGGCCTCCCAGGACGGCTTGTACACACTCACCCCTCTGGATAGCTGATCTCAGTGCAGGAAGAGGAAGTCCCTTCTGGACTTCCGATCCTTCTGTACCTCCAATCTCGGCACAGGGAGAGAGATTCTTGGGGTTCCAATGTTCCACAGAGGAAAGGGCAATCTTGCAGGGACCAGGGTGCAGGGTCCTGTTGATAAGAGGCCTGCAGGGACCTTACCACCAGGCTTGCACAACCTTACCAGTGTGAGCTGCCTCAGATCTCAGCACAGAAAGAGAGAGTGCTGGGGTACCAAAGCCCCACCGAGGAAAGGGCGATCTTGCAGTGGGGGGTGGGGGTGGGGTGCAATGTCCTGTGAAACAAAGAGGCCCGGCTGGTGGCGGGGAGCTTACCACCAGGCGGGCACAGCCCTACCAGTGTTTGACTCCCATCTCAGCACAGGAAGAGAGAGTGCTGGGGTACCAAAGCCCCACCCAGGAAAGGGCGATCTTGCAGTGGGGGGTGGGGGTGGGGTGCAATGTCCTGTGAAATAAAGAGGCCCGGCCGTGGGGATCTTACTGCCAGGTAGGCAAAGCCCTACCAGTGTTTGCCTCTGATCTCAGCACAGGAAGAGAGAGTCCACTATTTTTTTTCTAGGCTGCTACCACCTATGGACATTACATGCTTTGAGACATGGGGTGGGGACAAGGAGGATGAAACACTGAAGTTACCCTCATGCCTCTGGTTTTCATTAGCTGTCATTGCTTTGTCCTCATAGAGAAGACAGGGGAGCCCATGATTTAACCAGAATAATTATTACTTTGTCATAACTGTGGTATCTGGTATTAAGACATTCTACACTCCAGTTTCCTTTACATGTTATGGTACTCTAGCCTTGGAATGCAGCTTAGCAGTTGTTTGCTTGCCTGGCTGAACAAACCCTGAGTACATCACTCGGACCACAGAATCATCATCATCTTCATCAACATCATCATCATCATCATCATCATAATCTGGGTTCCTCATAATAATTCATCATCATAATTCTGTATTAGCTTTTTAAATTGAAAATAGATTCTTCACTCATATAATACATTCTAACTACATGTTCCCCTCCTCTATGCCTTCAAGCTCCTCACACTTCCCCTGTTTCCCAGATCCACTCTTGCTTCATTTCCCATTCAGAAAAAGATCAGACCTCCAAGAGACAACACCCAAACAGGACAGAAGAAAATAAAATAAAACAAGGCAAAAGCCTTCATATTCAGGTATAATATAAGGTTGGACAAGGCAACCCAATAGGAGGATAAGTATCCCAAGAGCAGGCATACCAGTCAGAGACATACCCCATTCTCATCGTTAGAAGTCTCACACAAGACACCAAGCTAACAGCCAAAATGTATTTTCAGAGCACCTGGTGCAAACCTACGAAAGCCCCATGCTTGCTACTTCAGCCTCTGTGAACCCTGTGAGCCCTGTTTAGCTGATTCAGTGGGCCATGTCCTCCTGGTGTCCTCCATCCCCTCTCACTCACCTGTGTGAGTTACTTGTCTTGTTGCTGTGAGAACATAACTGGCGCAATCAAGTGCAGGAAGTTTGTTTTGGCTCACAGTTTGAGAGTACACTTCATTACCGTGGGAGAGGTGAGGGGACAAGCCACTGAGGCCGCTGCTTATGTTATATCCATCGTCAGGGAGTAAAGATCCATGAATGCTGGGCTAGGGACAAAAAATGGCTGGTGGAGTCTGCTGTGCTTCCCAGAGTCTCCTGGGTTTCTGTGAGTTCTTCAGGTTTGTTTCTAGGGCAGGCTCCAGCCACCAGCTAGCACACTGCTGGCTTTCATCAAGACACTCGACACAATGGTGCCTGCTACTGGTAGGCCTATGCTTTTCTTCTTGACTCTCTATGCCATACTAAAGCCTATGTCTTCCACATGTCTATTTTTAGTTATATATTGGGGCTTGGATACAAAATTAGCCTTGATGTGCTATTTTAGAGAACAAGAAGATTGGAGGCAAAGGAAGATAAATTACTCTTCAGAGTTTCACTAAAAGCAGACCCTGCTCTGCTTTATTCTATGCTGTTCTGTGCTGACTCAATTCCTTTCCATAAACCTATCCCAGCATACTCAGGAAGTAAACCAAATGTCAGGTATTGCCAGATATGAGGTGGGACATTGTGGTGTGTGTATGTGTATGGAGCAAAGTCATGCATGAATTCGTGAGTGTGCATGCTCAGGTGCACATGTATGGAAGCCAGTGACCATATTTGAGTGTACTGCCCTATTGCTCTCTGTCTTTTCTGAGACAGGGTCTCTCACGGAACCTGGTACTCATCAATTTGACTAAGTGAGCTGACATGAGCCTCCAGGGATTGTCCTTTCTCCGTCTCCACAGCTCTGGGATTATAGATGCACACTACCATGTCCAGGTTTGACACTGCTGCTGGGACTCTGAACTCAGATTCTTATAATTGAGGACCAAGCACTTTGTCTACTTGACCATATGCCTTAAAGTGACACTGTTTTGGACACCTGATAGAGCTGGCACTTGCAAATATTTTAATAATAAGCTTCTGCAGTGTAAATTTATTTATGTATATCACATGTATACACACACACACTGGTTAGGAGTATTAAAATTATGGGCCAGCAGATGGCTTAGTGAGTAAACTGATGACCTGAATTGAAGTGTCAGACCTCACGTAGTGGAAGGCAAGAACCAGCTCCTACAAGTTATCTTTTAACCTCCACATATGTGCCATAGACTGAACACACACACATATATGCACACATTCACACACAAATAAATGTTTAAAATGCAATATTAAAAGCACCTTAAAGAGTACATGACAATTAACCACCTATACTGTACTTTTAAAAAAATGAATGTGAAGGAGGACGTCACTTTTGCCTCAAGGTAGTCATCAAGATAGCCATCTCAATATGGTTGCACACAGTAGATAAAATTTGTAAGTATGCATTTGGCATAATTCTCACTTTATGTGAATTATTTTAAGCTTGTCATAGCTTTTTGAGTTGTTATGATTATGAGCAACACAATGTCAAGTTTAGAGAAAGGTTTTTACTATTTTGAATATGTATATTTCTTTTTCCCTTCAACCTCAACATTATTAAAGTGTAATTGACGTATGATTAAGTGTGTACATAGTTAATACGAGTTTGATGAGTCTGACAGATCAATTATCTTATGTAACAACTGCTTCTCAGAAGCTTTCTGTGCATTCCACTTGAGGCAATCAATGACACAATTTCTGTCACTGTAGATTTATCTTTGTTTTCTAACTTTACATACATGTAATTACAAAAGATGGATTTTTTACATCTGTCTTCTTCTGCTCATTATGTGTTTTTGAGACTTGTCTCTGCTAGTGCAGGCATCAGAAATGCATTGCTTATTAATGCATAATGAGTACCGAACCATTGTAAAACATGTCATAGTTTGATGATTTCTTTACCAGTGGATGAATATTTGGAGAATTTTTGTTTGTTTGTTTCTGTTCAGTTTTGGGTACTGACAAGTAACGTTGATATGGATATTTGAACACTTATCTTTGCCAGGATGCAAGGTTTAATGCCTTAAAAGAAAATACCTCTAATAGTTGTGTTACTGTCAAATCCTTTTCTAGAAGGTGTACCGTTTTAATGTCCATCAGATACACATGATTATCCTCTGTGATGATCAGCTTTCTCTGTCAACTTGACACACCTTGACTCACCTGGAAAGAGAGTCTCAATGAGGGCTTGTGTTGCACAAGTTCTAGTTGGTCTTAATAATAAAAACCCAGAGCCAAATATCGGGGTAAATGCTAAAAGATTGGAGAAACACAGGAGTTAGCCACAGCCAAATCTTACCTTGCTAACTCCTCAGCTGATAAAGAGCCAACCTCCTAACTCCTTTGGCCTTACGTTCCTCTCTGCCCAACCATATCACTTTCTGTCTGTCTGTACAGACAGACCTCTAGTCCTGTATGGTTAGCTAGTGGCTAGCTCTGCCCTCTGATCTTCAGGAAATCTTTATTTGTTAGAGCACAAACAAAATATCACCACAAGTTTGTCTATGTTGGGCTGGTCATTGGGTGTGTCTCTCTGTGTGTAGAGGGGTAGTTCAAATAAGTTATTAGACAAGGGAAGACATAAACCACTGCTTGTGGCAGCACCATTCCCTAGGCAGGGAGTCCTCAACTGTACAAAAGCAAAGAAATGACACTGAGCACAAGCAAGCAAGCAAGCAAGCACACACATGCTCATTTCACTCTGCTCATGACTATGGATGTGGTGTGACTATTTAAAATCCTGTATCCTCTGCCCAGAATGGCTTTGTGTCAGCGCATGCCATCATAAGAGCAGAGGTGAACCAAGGATACCAGTTCCACTGCATACATGTGGCGTTTTTGTTTCCCTTTGCTGTTGCTGCTATACATTTGTGTATTTTCAAACAGGATATCATATATTCCAGGATGGTCAAGGATGGCCTTGGACTTCTGATCTTCCTGCTTTGACCTCCAGGTTCTGGGATTCCAGGCATGTATTCTAATTCCAGTTTGTCTAGTGCTGGTAATGAAACCCAGGGAGTTGTGAATACTTGGCAAGCACTCCACCACCATAGTCACATCCACAGCTCCTTATGTATTTATTTTTAAGAAAATTATCTCAGCAGTTTAGGCTAATTTGTAACTTGTTGTGTAGTCCACACTGGCCTCGAATTAATGATCTACCTGCTTAGGCTTCCCAAGTGTTGAATTTCAGGTGTGTACTAACATGCCTAATCTTTGTTTGACATGCTTTTTAAGTTTTAGTTTTAGTAATAGTCCCCATGTAGTTCAGACTGAGTGAAACTCACATTTTCTTCTTTGCGTGTGTATGTGTGTGTGCACACATACACACACACACGCAGACATGCATGTGTAGGCACGTATATATGCCTGTGGAGGTCAGCAGACAGCCTTAGGCATTATTCCTCAGGAGCTAGTCACATTTTCTGAGTCGGATCTCTCTTTCTGGTCTGAAACTCACTAGATAGGCTAGGCTGCCTGGCCAGTGAGCCCTCGGAATCTGCCTGTGCCCACCTCTGCAGCACTGAGATAACAATGCTTGATGCCATCTCTGGATTTCTTTATATTCACTCTGGGAATTGAATTCCAGTCCTTATGCTAGCAAGGCAAGAATTTTGCTGATGGCTGTCTTCAAAGAACCTCTGTTTTTGTTTACCATTGTTTTGAAAGCTTGTCTTACTGTGTGATCTAGGCTGGACCTGAATTCATAGTGACCTGGCTTTGGACCATGGTTACAGGTATAGGTTACAATATCTGGTTCATATTTAACATTATTTTTTTAAGGTTGATGTTGTCAGAGGCTGCTTGTTTGTTCCTGTCTACCCAGACCTGAGGCTGATCATTTAATCCTAGTTGCCCAGACCTGAAATAATCACACAGACTGTATTATCATAACACTGCTTGGCCTATTAGCTCATGCTTCTTATCGGCTAGCTCTTATATCTTAAATTAATCCATTTCTTTTAATCTGTGTATTGCCACTGGATTGTGGCCTACTAGTAAGGTTCTGTCCATTGTCTGGCATCTGTCTCCTGCAGTGGCTACGTGGCTACTCTTTGACTCCAACTACTTTCTCCTCCTCTATCTGCTTGGAATTCCTGCCTTGCCTGCACTGTATTAGGCCCAAAGCAGATTTTTTTATTAACCAACTGCATTCACAGAATACAGAAGGGAATCCTACATCAGTTTAAAGTTTTAATTACATATATTTATTTGTCTGTGTGTGTGTGTATGCATGTGGACTCATGTGCCAGGGGATTCGCATGGAGGTCACAGAACAATTTGGAGGAGTCAGTTACTTCCTCCCAGAGACTGAAACTTTTCCTGCTGAGCTATCTCATCTGCCTTAATATTCTAAAGATACTTTGTATCATTCTTGAAGAGGACGGTTATTTTTCACATGGAATGTACGGCTACCAGGAAAGGGCTGGAGGTGTCCTCAGCGTACTGATGAGGAGTCGGACTGTAATTTGTGAACAGAGCCATTTCTTTTTCAGGGTTTGAGTCTAGGAAGAGGCATACCCCAGATCTGGCGGATAGCCACAAACATCTCAAGGAGGGATCTTTGAAAAAACAAAATTATTTTGATTATTGATGTACTAAAAACCAAAGATCAATGCTACTTGATATCCAAAGAGTTATTTTTAAGTAAAATAGATGTGCTTAACATATTTTGGGTCCTTTGAGGAAATAAATATACCCCCCACAGAGGGGAAATATTTGTTTCTTTTTGTTTACTGTTATTCTTCACTTTTTATAAATCTCCTAACACAAAAAAGAAAAAAAAAAAATTAAGGCTCAGTAGGAAAGGGTGACTGTAGCCAAGGCTGATGACAAGTTCAGTTTTCTGGACTCACATGGTGGAAGGAGAAAATCCACTCCCTGAAAGTTATCCTCTGGTCTCCTCCTGTGCACAGTGACACAATTCCCCTATCCACACACAAATAAATTATTGTCATAAATTTTTTTGAAACAATGTTTCAGTATGATAAAATAAAATTAGAGGATAATTGGGAATTTGACTATTTCATAGAATTCAACGTCAGAGAAACTGGTGTGGGCATTGTCTCAGAGACCCAGCAAGGATGCTTCTGCCAGGAATGGTTCCCCAGATGATGACACAGTCCAGATATCTCAAATGGAGGTGTTCTATGAGTGATGAACTTATGATGTTTCTATCCTTTGTGGTTCTTAGGTTGTATATGTTCATAATCACAGAAGCAGGAAGAAAGTTATTGAGTGAAATAAACAAGCAAAAAACAAGTAGGGGTGTGGTGAGGAGAGGGGGTTCTGGGTATGAGATGAAATATGGTCATTGTGCAATATCTGATAACTCATACACAGGAACTGAAAACAAATAAACACTGTACCCAAAGGAAAGTGAGAATGTGTCCTCCTATCCCATAGCTTTAGAAACAGAAGTCAGTAGCCAACACAAAATAAACTCCATTGTATTTTTGAGGACTTTTTGCCTTGTTTGGGCATTTTTTTTTGGTCTTATTGGTCTTTTGCTTATTTCTAACTTTGTGATTTTATAGGTTTTGTTTGTATTTCTTTGTGTGTGTGTGCGTGTGTGTTTTCTAAAGATAAAGAGAGAAATAAAGGTTTTGGAGGATTTGGGAAGAGTTGGAGGAGGGAAGGGGAATCCATGATTAGAATATACTGTATGAAACATTTTTCAATAAAAAATCCAAGTGAACTATGTGTTGTTTTGGCTCTGGTTTTCATTTGTTTTGCTTAGATTTGCTTCATTTTGGCCCATTCTTCACATTTGCTGATGTCCATCAGAATGCTACATCTTATTACTCCTCCCCTGTCTCCAACTAGGAGTGGGCTCTCCTTGGTGAGAGCCACTTGTGTAACTAATGCCTTGGTGTTGTTTGAGAGAAATAGAGATGTCAGCAAACAGAAAATGTTTCTGTAGGATGATCCAATCACCAAAGTAGCTGAAGGAAGGAAAAGGGGATGATTCCTTCATTTATTTCCCCCTCCTCCACTCTCTACTTCTCTTCACCTCTCCCCTCCCCATCTCTCTCCTTCCTCTCCCTTTCCATCTTTCCTTTCTTTTCCCTTTCCCCTTCCCCCTCACCCTTCCCTCTTCCTGTCCCTGTTCATTCTCTCCCCTGCTTCTCTCCTCTTCTCCCATCTCCCTTTTCACTTTTCCACTCATCTGAGATATCTATTTGGAAAAATAAATAAAGATAAGAAATCATATAAGCAGTAACTCCCTCTTTCTAGCCAATTATACATGTTTGTAAACAGAAAATTTCCCATTTGAAATTGTATCATTTTTTATTTATTTTAGCAATTATTGGAGAGCTTGATTCCATTTCTTTCATTCATCAGTCCTGTTTTCAGATAAAGTCTAACATTCTAATGCCTTTCCTAATAAGTATTTGTTACTTTACACACCCCTGGTCATTTTGTTGAAGCACCACACAGTAAAAGGATGGGATACTGGGACATTCCACTTAGACCAGGAGCCACTCAGATCTCTAAGACCACTTAGACATCAGACAGTAGTATCAGGTGATATCTTCTTATATTTCATTTTAGAATTTGATTAAAAGATCATTCTTCTGGGCTGGAGCAATGGCTCAGCAATTAAGAGCCTATACTGTTTTTGCAGAGGACCTGAGTCCAGTTCTCAACATTCATGCTAGATAGCTTACAACCACCTGTAATTCCAGCTCTGGTGAATCCAACACCCTCCTCTAGCCTCCAGAGGCATACACACACACATATGAATACACATACACACTCACACACACATCAAAGAGAGAGATAACATGGGCATACACATGCATATGAATACACACACTCACAAACACACACTCATACATACCACAGAGAGAGATAACATGGATATATACACACATATAAATACACACATGCTCAAAAACACATACCCACACCACAGAGAGAAAGATAATATGGGCACATACACACATATGAATATACACATACACTCACACATATACACACTCACACATACACACACACAATCACACACAATCACAGATACACACACACCAGATAGAGAGATAAAAATCAACCTTTGAAACTGATTTTTTTGATTAAATTAATGCCACATAGTTGGCAATGTTTATTACAAAGTTAGATTATATTTAATCTAAGTATTTAAATAGAAAATAAGAATTCACTCATTTTACAAGTGCTTCGTTAATATATAATCTTCCAGATATTAGGTATCTCATCCATCTGTTATTGTGTATTAGTGAGATACCTGGGCTAAGATATGTGATTCACTTGAAATGAAAATGCACTAATATAAAAGTACATTTGTCTATTTAGCATGCATATGATTTCATCTGACATAAGACAGATTAGCAACCTTCCAAAAATAATGTGCATAGTTTTTTCCATCTCAATGGAAAATTTGATATTTATTGGCATAAAGGTCATGTCAAATCACCTCCAGTTGAGTTGTGGGAATAATAATGAAATCTGTGCACAAGTATAAGCATCATTAAAAGTGTCTGAAGATCCATTTGCATTGTGATTAAGAAATCTAATTAAGTTCTAAATATAGAAAATGAGACATTGAATGAGTTTGAGGGAAGTGTCAGGATCAGCATGGAAGAAACTGAAGATCATGAAAAACTGAGATGAGGAGGTAGGTGTCATGTGTTTGGACACCTCTCTCTATGAATGAAGAAATGGGGCACAGCTGGGGTAACAGCGAAGTGTGTTCACAGAGCTTGTACGGAGGTAAGAAGCCCACATGTGTACCGCTTTGATTGTTTGTCTACGTGAATCTAAAAGATTCACAGAACAGACGGTGCCATTTCTTTTCACTATTTCTTTTAATTGTGTACACAACCCAGTAACTGTTTATCACACAGCAGGATCTCTCCCAAACCAAAGGCACATTTTCAATGGACAAATGATGCCAGTGTTCCTGAACTCAGATTGTCATGCAGAATGCTCTGGGCTATGGAACTGCTTCCCTGGAGACCAGAGCTCTTTTATGTCCCTTTAATTTGAAGACGATAATTATTTATTTTTTAATGTGTGTATGAATGTGTGTGTCTGTCTGTTTGTCTTTCTGTCTGTGTAAATCACATCCACATGGGTGCCTATGGAGGCCAGAAAAGGGCATTAGATCCTCTGGAGCTGGAGTTACAGGTAATTCTGAACCAGCAGATCTGAGTTCTTGAAACCAAACTTGGGGCTTTTCCAGCAGCATTTTACACTCTTTACCACTCATCTCTCTTTAGTCCTATAACTGATACCTTTAAATTTTTAACAAGAGCATTCATTTCCAAATGGCTTTTTGCATGGATGTTTAATATTTCCAATCTTCCTAAAATGCTCTTCATAAAAAGTATTTTTTCATGAAAATGGTCCCATGTGTCTGCCTCCCTTGTTTTTTCTCACCTTGTAAGTCCACTTATTTTAACATAAGATTAATTAATGTATTAATATAAGTATATTGCTCATTTGTTATGCCTTATCATTTTAAAAAATTAATATAATTTGTGTTACATTTTATTTGTGTGTATATTTGTGTGGTTTTTGTGTGTATGTGCTTTTGTATGTGTGTGTTTGTGTGCATGTACTTACCATTGTACACATGTGAAAATCAGAGTACAACATGTGAGAGCTGATTTTCTTCTTATTCAGTGTGGGTTCTGAGATTCAATGTAGGTCATCAAGATTGACAACCTTTACCCACTGAGCTATCTCTCTGACCCTATTTCTGTCCATTTGGATATCAGAAATAGTTGCATAACTTGGTCTATTTGAGGGTCCCCTGTCAGGGTCCCCTGACAGATCAGAATCTGTCCGTGGTGCATGAGTTAGCTTTCTGGAGCCCATTCCCAACGTGGGACGCCTTGCTCAAGCTTGATGTCGGGGAGAGGGTTGTGATCATGCCTCAACTTAATGTGCAAGTCTTTCTTGACTCCCCCTTGGAGGCCTTACCTTTGGGGAGGAGTGGATGAGGGGAGTGTTGGAGGCTGGGAAATGAGGAAAGGTGGGAGGGAGGGTTGTGGTTGGAATGTAAAATTAATAAATTAAAAAAACAAGGATTATTTCTTTCTTTTTTTAGTTATTCTTTTATTTTTCATTCAAAAAATTTACACTTCCTCCCCTTCTCCCAGTCTCCTCCCGCTCACCCACTAACCCTCCTCCCTCCCCCTGCTTCCTTAAGAGGCAGCAGGGTACCATGCCCTGTGGGAAGCCCAAGGCCCTCCCCTCTCCATCCAGGACTAGGAAGGTGAGCATCCATATAGACTAGATTCCCAAAAAGCTAATACATGCAGAAGAGATAGGTCCCAGTGCCATTATCATTGGCTTCTCAGTCAGCCCCCATTGACAGCCACATTCAGAGATTCTGGTTTGATCATATGCTCATTCAGTCCTGCTCCAGCTGGATTTGGTGAGCTCCCATTAGATCAGGCACACTGTCTCGGTTGGTGGACCAGCCTCTCCTGGTCCTGACTTCCTTGCTCATCTTCTCCCACCTTCTGCTCTTCGACTGGACCTTGGGAGCTCAGTCCATTGCTCTGATGTGAATGTGGCTCTCTGTCTCTATCTCCATCCATCGGACGAAATTTCTATGGTGATGATCAAGATATTCATCAATGTGACTATGGGACAAGACTAGATCAGCCACCTTCTCCTCTGCTGCCCAAGTACCTAGCTGGGGACATCCCCGTGGACACCTGTGATCCCCTCTAGAGCCAAGACTCTTGCCAATACTAAAATGACTCCCTTAATGTAGATATCTCATTCCCTTCTCCAATATCCACCCTTCCTCCATCACCACCCTCCCATTCCCCAAGCTCTCCCCAGTCCATCCCTTCTCCTTTCTCCCTCCCTCTCTTCCTTTCACCCCACACCCACCCCTACCTCCCCCATCCCCATTCCTGTGCCTCCACCTTTTGCCCGGTGATCTTATTTGCTTCCAATTTCCAGAAGGATCTCTATATGTTTTTCTTTGGGTTCACCTTTCTATTTTGCTTTTCTAGGCTTGTGAGCTATAAGGTTAATGTTCTTTGTTTATGGCTAGGGTCCACTAATGAGTGAGTACATACCATAATCATCTTTTTGGGGTTGGAATATCTCACTCATCCACTGCTAGTGGGAATGCAAACTTGTGCAACCACTTTGGAAATCAGTGTGGTGGTTTCTCAGGAAATTTGGAATCAACCTACCTCAGGATTCAGCAATACCACTCTTGGGAATATACCCAAGAGATGCCCAATCATACTACAAAAGCATTTGTGCAACTATGTTCATAGCAGCATTATTTGTAATAGCCAGAACCTGGAAACAGCCTAGATGCCCCTCAGTGGAAGAATGGATCAAGAAAGTGTGGAATATATACACATTAGAATACTACTCAGCGGTAAAAAACAATGACATCCTTAAATTTGCATGCAAATGGATGGAAATAGAAAACACTATCCTTAGTGAGATATCCCAAACCCAGGGATTATTTCTAACACATACACATACACACATGAAGAAGTTAACTGCCTGATCTAATTTTTTTTTCTCCGAGGCTTCATATTCTCTAATCCATTTCTAACCATCATATTCAAAAGAAAACTCCCTTGTCCACTGAAATTGCCCCTCACATTCCTACAGTTTGGTCCTTCTAAGGGTGGCCCACTTTCCACTTAGAGCCCAATCTAGTGATTACTTTTACTTTGTCTACTCAAATAATAGTACTACATTTTAACTTCTCACATTCTCTGGTTCACTAGTGGGTGTGTTCTCAGAAGAATCTTGGGTGTGCTGCACTTGCCATGCGGAAGGATCTATGATAGTTCTCTGGCATTTCCCTTAGCTGCAGATAAACTTTATTTAATCTCATCTGGTTGTCGATAAACATGTTTCTAGAGCATTCTTCCTTTCAGGTTTCCAAATCCTACGCATCTGACAGCCAAAGGGAAGACTAGGGTGCATGCGCTCAACCAGTCTGTTAGACACCAAAGTAAGAGCCTTGCTCCCCTAAGGCAACACATGTGGCATCTCTTAGCAATATCAATGTTTTCTCATGTTTTCTCCAAGTGAATCAGCTAATAAGTCAATACAAAACTACCTGGAGATTCATAATTTATTCCATGAAACAATTACAGCCAAATAATATGTCACATATTACCAACCTCTATACCATTTTTTAAATTAAACCAAACTTGCTACTATTCAGCTATATTTTGATGTTTAAAAGAAATAAATCCAAAACTGGAGATGTGGTTCATCCATTAAGACAACTTGCTGCTCTTTCAGACTACCTAAGTTATATACCCAGCACCCATATCAGGTGGCTCACAGCTGTCTGTAATTCCACTTCCAGGGGATCTAATGCCCTCTTTTGTCCTCTGTGACTACATGTATACTTCATACATATGGTATACTATCACACAGACACACATAAATAAATAAATTCAATAAAACTATACACACACACACACACACACACAGAGAGAGAGAGAGAGAGAGAGAGAGAGAGAGAGAGAGAGAGAGAGAGAGAGAGAGAGAGAGGTCAAATATCAAATTTTGGGAGTCTGAGAAAATTCCAGTGAAGTTGTGAGCCATCTATGTGACAAGGTTTTCACTTTTAAATAAGGCTATAATTAGGACAGTTTTATGTGGAAAAGAATAATAGAGTTTGGGGCTCTTTATTTTTTGGAACTTTTATATGTGTGTCTTTTCTCTTTTCTAGAAACAGCATCATGGTTGGAAGGCTGTGTTATGAGAAGAACATGCTATTGAAGTACAGTCATGATAGCCAGGACTTCTACTTGACATCCACAGATGCTTGTGCAAATCACACCTACTGCCTGGGCTCTGAGTCTCATTAGGGAAATCTGAATGTTAGGTGAGCTCATTCCCAAAGGTATGATTTGGACTGAAACGAATGATTTCATTTGCTGTTCCCCACCCCATATCTACGTCAGCCAGGCCCATACCAAATGCTATGTCTCCTCTACAGGTTCCCATGCTTGAACACGTGAATCCCAGCTGGTGACACCGCTTAGGAAGGTTGTGGAACCTTTAGAATGGGGACCCTTGCTGAAGGGGGTGGATCACTGGGGGCGGGTCTTGAGATTTCGTAGACCAGCTAGTGGCCCTGCTCATTCTGCCTCTTGCCTGTGCAAGCAATGTGACTAGTCAGCCTCCTGCTCTACCCCTCCCCCACCCGTGGTGATGGACCAATGCCTTGAACTTCAAGCCGGAACAAACATGTTAGTCTTTCAGTTTACTCTTCTTGGATACTTTGCCATAATGATGAGAAAAGTCTAGGGAATATTCTCAAATTTGATTCAGTGACTCTATCACTATCCAATTTCAATATCATCTGCTTGGGTACTTGTGCCATCTTTGTTAAATGAAAGGCAGGTCTTTCTTGTAAATATATTCCTACCTCAGTCTTAATACACACACCTCTTTCTCTCGTTAGGGAAGTTAGTAAGCATTACATTAGAGCCCTGACCACATTTTAAAAATACTTTTTGTTTTTGAAACTGTGGACCTTTCTAGGAAAAGAAATTTCATTGTTTCAGAATATTTGAGAATCATGAAACAGACCTTAGTCAGGGGCCATTTTTTCTGAGAGACGTTTTTCCTGATGACTGAGAAGTAATATGTTACACAGAACCGGACTGTTACTATTACAGAAATTATGAGTGGTTATTACTTCTGATTAAAATTAAATTAAATAGCACTTGAGAAATAAGAGTACTTTAATTATACCATAAAAATGTCAGCCTTTCACCTTTTAACATCTGTTAGACATGCATGCCAGGAGCAAATGTACATGAGTGGTTGCCAAACACCTAGTCAACAAGCCCCAACAAGTCAGCTGAGAGCCGACTTGACACTGCCGTCTTGCACATGGAGCTTTTCAGATGTAAGCAGTGAGTCCAAGTCCATTGCATGGAAGGGCATGGTAGTTTCAATTTCTCTCCATTTTGGAAAGGCTGAAAGAAAGCATCTGCAAGGCCTTTTCCCCACTGTTCATTGGGATAGACTTGGTCAGGCATAGCGCACATGTCCATGCTGTAGTAGGGAGCTGGCATTTCTCAGAAAAATACTGGCTCTCATGACAGGTTCCACAGGTTTGTCCCTGTGCAATGTTGCCATCAAGGTGGTTTTTAACTTTGATTCGTAAAAGGCAAAAACATCACTGGAACTCTCAGCTCCGGAAAATGCTTTTGGCCTAAACAGGCTTGGGTCGATGTTAGCTAATTAGCAGGCAGGCAGGAGGGGCCCAGGCAGCGGCTGGTGGTGCGTTTCTGATCAATGGAATCAGCTCTTTTTTCTTTTTCTCATCATCAATACATAGACCACTTGCTTGGAATGTAATTTTGTATAAGTGATAGGTTCCCAAGTGATAGCTTCTGGTGGTTTATATTTTATCAGACTGGGGGCCTGAGGAGATATCCAGTCATTAGAGGGCTTGCTGTTTAAGCATGAAGTTAAAAAGTCAGGCATGGCAGTGTCTGCCTGTAAGCCTAGCATTGGGGAATCGTAACAGGCAGATGCCTGGGGCTGACTGGCTAGCCTGCTTAGTCTCATCACTATGTCCCAGGCTAGGTGGGTAGCACATGAGGAATGACAAGTGAGTTTGTTCTCTGGCCTCCACAAACATTTGCTGCACATATGCTCTTATGTGCATGCACTCACACACACACTCATGCACGCACACCCACACATGCATGCATACACGCACGCATGCACACAGTTTGGGGGTGGTGTGGAGACCCTAGCTTAAAAATTCTGCAGTCCTCTATGGTCAGTCTATTGAGATGGTGGAGCTTGACTCTATTTGCTTCTTGCTTTTACTTTACTTTTTAAAAAATTTTTAAATTGATTTTTATTGAGCTCTACATTTTTCTCTGCTCCCTTCCCGGCCTCTCCCCTCCCTCCTTTAACTCTCCCCAAGGTCCCCATGCTCCCAATTTACTCAGGAGATCTTGTCTTTCTCTACTTCCCATGTAGATTAGATCTATGTATGTCTCTCTTAGTGTTCTCATTGTTGTCTAAGTTCTCTGGGATTGTGTTTTGTAGGCTTGTTTTCTTTGCTTTATGTTTAAAACCCACCTATTAGTGAGTACATATGAAAATTGTCTTTCTGTGTCTGGGTTACCTCACTCAAAAAATGTTCTTAATCAGGACACACTGTTTTCACAAGGTTAGGTTGGTTTTAAGAAAACCGACAATATTACTTATCTTCCATTTGTATAATGAAGGTGTGACCATCAGAGGCGTTACCACTGCTGCCTTGTATTGTCCTCAGATATGAACACAGAGCACCAAAGATCCACATTTTCATTGTTCCCCTTCAAGTCACGCTTTACCACACAGGCCTTGAACAGCAGTGATTATAGAGAGGCTCTTTCTCTCTATGTGTCAGACAGTTTTCCTTATTATAAAATGTGGCTGCTTCCCTGAAGGCACTGATGTTGAAAGAGGGATTTGGTGCTTCCTTAGGCTCCAAGGAACACCATAATCATCTTGGCTGACCTAAGGGACAAACATTCAGTTACAGTCTTCAAAAATACATTTGAATCTTTTGTTTCATTCATTCGTATGAGCTTTGGATTCACTCTCAAAGATTCTCCAACCCAAGCAGCCATTAACTAATTTAGCATGTATTTGCTAGATGTCTTTGTGCTAGACATTATTCTATGTCCTTTTGTAGGCTGGTAACAACCCCAGCATCCTGTTTCGTGCAAAGCTCACGTTGTCATCATGAAGTTATTTTGTGATTCCACCTTCATATTGTCTGTGGACTCTGCTCTGGGATTACCTGTGGAGAAACAGATGTCATGGGCTTCTACACATGATTAGGGAAATAATCAATGCTAGCCACTCAAATGACATATTATCACCCATTGAGCTGCTTGGATGTGTAGGGTTAGAATATCAATTTATCTGATCCTCAAAATCTCTCACTTCCTTGGAGAGTGTTGCACTATTTCACAGAAAATGAGCCAAAGCTGTCTAAACTATAGCAGATACCTTCCATTGTTCCTCTGTGATGCCGTACAGCTATGACTCCATGGCTTTTCATTACTTAGAACTTGTTCTTACTTGCATGTCCTTCTCTAGTGGGAATAAACATCTGGCTGAATCCTACAGCTGGGGAAGTCTGAGGTACCTGCTATAAAGTGTTTGAATTTATCTGAATAACCCTACAACTGTCTGCTTGCTGTTCACAGCACGTCTGGATTGAGTCATTTTTCCTTGTGAAGAAATATTGAATATAACTGTTACTACTTATCAACAATTTGTTGAGGACTTAGCATGAAATGTATTACTACATATACTAAAAGAGAATATTGACTTCGGGGTCAAATATCTGGCTTCTGGTTCCTTATTGACTTATGTGTGGATGAAACATAAACACATTTTCTGAGAAAACAACTTTAATTTGGTGCTTGTTATACATACATTATAGCAGGCCAAACTGTCAAAACTTGAAAGTATTGGAGACTGCACTCTGTCTCTGTCTCTGTCTCTGTCTCTGTCTCTGTCTCTGTCTCTCTCTCTCTCTCTCTCTCTCTCTCTCTCTCTGTGTGTGTGTGTGTGTGTGTGTGTGTGGTCCATGACTGTGTATTTATGTATAGACTAAAGGCTGAATTTTGGCGACCTATGTCACACTCCATCTTAGCTTTTGAGACATGGTCACTTACTGAATCTAGTCATTATCCATTCAACAAGTATGCCGAGCTAGTAGAAATGCTTCTGTCTGTACATCACCAGCTTTGGGGTTGTTGACATGTCCAGATGAACATGGATTCTGGGGATTCAGCTTTAGGTCCTCAGGCTTTCCTGGCAAACATTTTGCCCACTCAGCCTTCTCCTCAGCCCTAATTTTTTTCATTCTTGTAAGTGAGTAAGTTGGCATGGAATATTTCATAGATACTGGTAGATACTGGTAGAAAAGCCATAATTCTTATGGAATCACTCAGTGTCCAGCAAGCAGCATGCATTTGAGAGTGTTTGGCATGTCCTACCCTCACCTTGGTTCCTTCTGGACCCTGCAGGAAGGAGTAGTGAACTCCAGTACACACAGCTGGTTCTTCTGAAACAGTAAACCTGTCAGGAAGCCTGAATATTTTATATCTATAGTGAGCATCATCCTTTCTGTGTTTAGGAGGGCATCGTCTCTAGCTTCCAAGATTCTTCACCATTGAACAAACAAAGAAACTCCAAGAACTAACACTATGGAAAATGACAGGCAATGTATATTCTTGAAAAACATGTGAAAATATAAGTAAGACTTCCCTATCCCCATGTGTGTAGGAAAATAATGCCACATTTTAAAGAAATGACTGCTCTCAGGCAGAGCTGGCTGGGGAAATCCTACATGCCCAGATGGGAATCTGCTTTCCTCCCACTAACACCTACCAGACATGTTTGACTTCTGCTGTTTATTCCTTTTTGATATCCTCGACTTTTTCATTTGTTTTCTAAAACTTGTGTGTATTTTTCTTGGACATTTTAAAGGTCTTTTGATGACGAATTATCAAGTCGGCACAAATCAATAACCAAGCTAGCTCAATAGAAACGGGTATTTTTAATGAAAGGAAAAAGGGGAGCTCACTCTACCAAAGTCGCGATCCAATCCCTCTGGCGGACACCGCATGGAGAGAGCACGTACCTGAGTTCTCTCGATTTTCTACCTGGGGTCCCAGTAGCCACACCCCAACTTGATGTGATTGGCTAGTGGCTCTTCCCCCATCAGTCTTTAAACAAAACTCAATTAGCCATGCTGATGTGATTTTCATCTGTAATACTGGAAAACTAAAGCAGGGAGATTGGCACAAGTTTAAGACCAGTCTGGTCCACACAGTGAGTGTTAGGCCAGCCATAGCTACACAGTAAGATGGTCAGTCAAGACAAAACAGAACAAATCACTACTCTAAATTATTAATTGCCATGTGACACCCCACTCCAGTACTTACTAATTGCAAACAAAACTCAGAGGCTGAATAGATGGTGCAGAGGCTAAGAACACTTGCTACTCTTACAGAAAACCCAAATTTGTTTACAGAAACTCACACAAGGCAGTTCACAACAGCTTTGAAGGATCTGACACTGTCTTCTGGCCTCTTAGAACACCTAGACTCTTACACACAAGAGCCCCCAACATACACATCTCTCTCTCTCTCACACACACACGTACACACAAAAATACACAATTAAAAATAAAATCTTACAAACATAAATGAGTCTCACATGTCTGTGAGTTGGTTGTATTGGCTTCTTTTCCTTGCTTCACAGTGTCCATTATGTATTGCTTTATTAAGCAAGAACACTACTGGCTGCACCATGGCTCACTTACACTCACAACTTGGATGGCAACTACTGTTTGTCCTTCTCCTTAATGTGACCTCTGACCCTTCATTCAGCTTTGGATGGCTTTGTCCTTGAAAAGTGTCTCTTTTGCACACTCAATCTGACTTCCATTATTTTCTGTTGCTAACATCAAGCCTGTAAGACAGGCAAGAGTCAAGGAGATAAAAAACACAGTTCATCTTTGGATGAAAGGAACTAGAAATAAATTATGACCATAAATATTCCCTCTTGAGTGGAACTCTAATGAATAAACTTTTTTTCTTTGCTGTGACTCTGTAAATCACATTGTCTCCTTGGAATTTAGTTTCTCTATCGATAAAACCCAGTATAAATTTTAAAGACAGACAAGGTCTCTGAGAGACCTCGGTGTCTATGTTTATCACAGACTTCCTAAAGCACCATTATGCTCTTGTTTTACAGTGACTATCCATAATACAGCATGGGCTCATGCTTCAACACATGCCATTTGGTCTTCTTATGGTGTTGCTGAGGTAACATGCAGGTGGTCATGGTGTGATAATAATTTGACATTTATGGTTTTCCGCTATTGCATATGGAATTTTATGTCCAGTCACTCAATAACCTCTTGAAGAAACAGTGTTAAAGAGAAATAGCTAATAATCTTAAATTTAGAATTTCATGAGACAGTGAGAAATAAGGCTTCCTTTAAGTACATTCTCAATACTTCTATAGTATTGAGATTCACAGACCCTTCACTTGTTGATGTTAGTGACCCATCACATTTCTTTAGTGTCTGACTCTTCCTATCAGGAGCTAATTTCTGGGTGAAATATGTCCTGGTGTCCTGTTGTACAATATTATATTGTATATTTACACTAACTATTAAAAGATATTCTGGGTGTTCTTGCTACAAATACGTGATTACTATTTAAGTTGGGAGCTACGTTAATTGCTATTGCACAAAGTATACACATATGGAAATATTATTCAGTACCATATAATATGTGCAGTAAGCAGCCTGACTCTTATCTTTAATATCAGAGTCAAACAGTTGCCTACTAAGAAATCCCCTATTCTATTTCTTCAGAAAAATTTCCACTTTATTTTTGCTATTTATATTTTTCTTTTTTATTTATTTAAAATACAATTACATTATTTCCCCTCTCCCTCACTTTCCTCTAACCCCTACCATATGCCCTCTCTCAAATTTAGAACCCCTTTTCTTTAATTATTATTGTTACATATACATGCAAGTAGATATATAAATACAATGAGCTGGATCTTTTTATTGCTGCTTGTATGTGTATATATTGGGACTAATTAGTTGTTGAATAATTGTTTAGGGGCCTCATCCCTGGGGAAGGCTAATTATCTCCCTCATGAGTCCTTAATTTGCTTATAGTTCTTTATTTGGGGTTGGAGTTCTATGAGATTTCTCCTATCAACACCAACATGTCAACTTACATTGTCTTTGTTCAGGTCTGTTTATGCATCTAAGACACAATTCCCACACCTAAGACTTGAGAACATTGAAGAAGATGTGATAGAGAGATTGTGAGAGAGAGAGGACTGGGATGTCTGCTGTGAGATTTTGTCTTCCCGAAATGACAAGCAAACTACACCTCAAATGTCAACAGTATAACCTATAGTGCTGTGGGAGGGCCTTCTGTCTGTGTGTTGCTCTGGGGGACTTGGTGTCCTCTTCTGGTCTATATGGACACTGCACACACACACACACACACACACACACACACACACACAGTGCAGGCACACAGTAAAAATTTTTAAAAAATGCTTAAACAATAAAACACAGTAATCTGCTTGTAAATGAAGATCATTGATTATTTGGGGGAATACACAGTTCTTCACCAACTATGGCTCAAATATTACAGTATGGTAGAAGTTGCTCAGATTTTTTTTATATCTCTCTTTTTATTTAGTCTTTTGAAAACTGGTTTTAGTTTTTGTTTTTCTACTCTGTCTTTAAGTCTAGTGACACAGGCTGGGCCATGACAATGTTCTTTAGTAATGACAAATATGGGCTTGGGAGGGTGTGTAGTGGTACAAACATGAGAACCTGATTTTCACCCCAAGCACATTAAAACCCTGGCCATGGTGGCATGTGCTTACAGTCACGGTGCTGGGGAGGTGGTGCTATGGCCGCCCAGGCTGCCTGCCAAATTCAGGGTCAGGGAAAAACCCTATCTCAGTAAACAACTGTGATAAAAAACCAAGTCACTGTGGCTCTGTGGACAGGAAAAAGTTAAGTCAGCTTTGATGCAGATGATGGACCAAACACCTTCAATAGGCTCTATTCTCCCTATGCCTGCTTGTCCTCTAGAAAGTCTGTTTAAATTTGGAGGGCTGAGGAGCTTAACTCATGCAAATCATGGAGTTCCAAATGCTATGACAGACACAGAGCAGGTGGGAAGAGGGAAGAATGGGATGAGAGAACAAAGAGACACTGTCTCATCAAGAAGAATTAGGAATTCTGTCTCTTATTCCTTCCTAAACCCAAAGTGATTGAACCTATGTGGATGTGTTTCCTTATGCATTTTATGGCACTGCCAGACTCCTTTTGAGGGTGGATGCTTATCTATTTCTGGGCCATGAAGTAATCAGAGCGGGGCATGGGGACTCCTGAGGGTGACGACCTGTGTCTAACTGTATTGCTTGAGACAGTCAGGGGTTAAATGGCTTAAACCTGGATCTTGGAATGAGCAAGCCCACCTGCTGATAGATCTTGCCATAGTCCAAGCCTGATCTCTTACTCATACGATTTCTGTCTTTTGATTGATTACTCTTTATCTGTTTTAGAATTCAAGTGTCAAGACTTTTCTTAATTATGATCCACAAGGATATATTCACTATATTGCCTGAGTCCCGTAAAGGAATGTTTGTCAAAGGGAGTGGTTTTGTTGCCCAGAGGATACTAGCTGTGATTGGAGACGTCTTTTGGTATTCCCTACTGGAACCAAGACACTACTGGTGTCTAGTAGGTAGAGATAATAGTTGAGGCTCAGTATTCCAAAAGCTACAGGAAGCTTCTCACCATTAATTATCCAGAGGGCTAGAGAGGGGATAACACAATGGTTAAGAGAGTTTCCTGCTGTTCCATGGGAGCCAAGTTTGGTTCCCAGTAGCCATGTAGGGCAGTTCACAAGGTTAAGTGGCTTATCTTTCCACAACAAGAAATTCTCAGCACTTAGAGAACTTGCAACTGCAGTTTTGGTGTTTTTGAATTTCTAGACATGCATGCTGGGTACTTAACTCAGGTCCTTTGCAAGAGCAGTGAGTGCTTTTAACTGCTGACCATCTCCCAGCCTTTGCTGTGTGACTTGTAAGTGACGCTCTAAGAAATATCATTTTGAACATATAGAATGAAAACCGAGCAAACAGAAAGGTGGAGAGAACCTGACAGAAGCAAATAATAGTGAACTCAAAATCCAAACTCATGAGACTTAGTTCCCAGTGTTCCTCCTGAAGATAAAAGATTCAACATTGCTTTTTTAAGGCTCTGGAAACTATTTGCAAATATACATACTGATAAATAAAACAGGACCTGTAGCCTGTTGGAATTTTATTATTGTTTTTGGAAATGGAAATTAAAACAGTATTTGAACTTCTAAAAACAGTGTAGTGGTTCAAATGGTTTTGCTCTTTGGATTTCATTTATTCTATATATCATTCTTTACAGGTCTTATTTATAAGTTTATTTTAGGACAATTGTGTATTTTTTTTCTATTACAGTAGCTATGCCTCTTGGCCCTACATTAAGACTGACAGACTCAATCTCTCAGCTTCCAGCCATGCGGCCGGAAGCCAGCAGTCCATGAATTAACCAACTCTGATCCCCTCCCTCATACCAAATAAGAATATTAATTTGGAATCATTCTTATAACAACTGTTCATATTAGTAGTGTTTCCAGACAAATATTAGTATTAGTAACAAGGGTAATAAACATGGTAGTTTGCTTAAGTTTATCTTTACTTAGAGATGTGTATTAGTATTTACTATTAAGAATTGTAACCTAATTGTGATTTCAGCACAGTTCCAGGAATCCAGAGATCTTAAGTGTTCAGGTAAATGAGGTTTCAGATCTTGTACACTTATAGCGTCACTCTATTCTTTAGAGGTATCCTGTATGCACGACTAAAAAAGTTACTCCTTTGCCTTACTAGTGCATGACTGCTTCAGAAGTAATTGTTCATATTTCCACTACTATTAGGTTAGGGTTGAGTGAATGTTTTCCTGGTCAGACAGTACAAAAATATCTATTCATCCCTGACATGGAACTGAGGTCAGACCAAAGCAACAATACCAGGAAAATTCAATAGTAATAGCCACGAAGCCTATAGTTTATTAGAGTTACTTACAGGAGAAGGGGAGAGGGGTAGCTTCTAGAAGCAATGGCCACTCAAAGCAGCTTCATCTCCAAAGCCCACCCTAACATGGATGATGACTCAAGAACACTAGAACTGGGGGAGTTCTATGTGTGATTTGCAGGTAGCTTAACAGGTGAGAGATTTTCTTACAGGCACCTGGAGAGGTCTGGTCATCTCCCCAGCTGTCCTTACTGCTTCCACAAGTCCATGGGCAGAGTGTCCTCATGTATCTGGTCATATTCAAGGACTTCCCTAGGCTGCTGGTTTTGTTTAATTTCTGAGACATAAGGAACCTCATTTAGAAAGTTCTGAATCTTAAAGGGTTTAGGAAGAAAATCCTGCACAACAGTTACTAATAAAATTAAAAAATACATATCATTTATATGTGGCTTTTTATAAATTGATAACTATGATATTCATTCATACTGACACATGAAAAGGTACATTTTTCCTCTAATTCCATTGTAGTATCTCATCATGAATATAAGCCACAGTGAACATTTCTGAGTTCTTTCAATGGATATTTGCTTTTCTTTAACTGTGGAGTTGTTATCAATAAACATGAACTTATAAATGTTTTGGGTGGTATTCCTGTAAGCATACAGTTATTAGTTCATATGACACACACACACACACACACACACGCACACACACACACACATATATGTTTAATGTTTATATGTTTCAATATATATGTTAATTTTAATGGGTTAATATTGCCAGGTTTTGGAAAATGGGTACATCAGTGTACAACTTCGCCAAATGTATAGAAAACTTCTGATGGCTCTCTGTATTCAACAGCACTTAATGTTATCAATATGACTAATTGAAACCAACTTGGTGGGAACAGAATAGTGTTTGGTTTTAGATTTAATTTGGATTGAAATCTATAAATATCAGATGAATAATCATACCTATTATTTTTTTTCAATTCAGTAGTGGTTTTATCTTTTCTGCTTGATTTTCTTTCTCTTCTCATATAAAATTCACATGGGGAGCTACAAACTGTACCAATAATTAGGGGTTGCCTTGGGATATGAGTAATTTAATTTTTTAATCTTTGTGGGTATGTATGTTCATATATATAAGGATGAGTGTGCGTGTGTCATGGAATGTGACATGTAACAACCTCAAATATCAGTCCTTGCCTTTCACCGTGTTTGAGGCAGAGGCTTTTGTCCATCTCTGCTGTGTTTTCAAGGATAACTGGCCCATGGACTTATGAGGACCTCCTTTCCCTTTCCATTTTGTTGTAAGAGTACTAGATTATAGATACACACTGCCTCATCTATGTAGATTGTGTATATTCAAATTCAGTTCCACAGGCTTGTAGAGTAACAATATTATCACTGAGCTATTTCTTCAGCTCAGAGTGTGTGTACTTTAGTGAATTTGAAAAATATGTTTAGGAATAAGATAGTTATTTTTTAAATGAAGTATAGTTTTAATAAGGATATTAAACTGGAGAGAAAAACAGAGTCATAGACTCAGTTTAAATATTGGAAACAGAGATGAGACCTGGAATCAGTTAGGATTGTAACCAGTGAGTCAAAGGTAGTGATGGAGGGTGTTCATGGGGTAAGACAGATGATTCTCATTGGTAGGTCTTCTATTATGCATGCATTCAACTCATTGTGAATTACTCTACAATTCCATCAGGTTTATAAGCATATAAATAAACATTGAATTATGTGAATATGATATATGCAAGTAAATGATTCAGTTCATGAATGAATCAACCTCATCAGTGATCAGTGCCAAGTTCACATAACATTTATGTTTCTTCTTAACATATACTGTCATTTAATCTTAAAGGACATTGTTTTGTGATCAAAATGAATATACTGATTCATTTGAAAATTATAAAGGCCTTCAAAAATATCCACTGGAAATTCCATGTGTGTGTGGGTGTGTGTGATGTCTTGAATGAGAATGACCACCATGGGCTCACATGTTTGAATACTTGGTCCCTGTTGATAGAACTGTTTGGGAAGGATAAGAGGTTGTGGCCCTATTAGAGAAGGTGTGTCACTATGATTGGCTTTGAGGTTTCTAAAGCTTATTGCCATATCCTGTCAGTTCTCTCTGCCTCCTACTTGAGGATCAAGATGTGAATGCTCAGCTATTCCAGCCATCATGCCTTTACTCCACCATCATGTACTCTAAAACTTTGGAAATGTAAACCCAATTGTCATTGTATTTCTGAAGTAGGTTTGCTAAATAAAATTCATATTTTAATAATATAGTAGAATCACAAAGTTATATTGATTTAAATAAGTCAAAACATCACAGATCATCTTGTTATATCTTATAATCACAGTAATGTATCAAACTCAGGAATTTGTGAAACTAACATCTCCTAAAATCAGATAAAAAAGTAAAACTAAGAAATCTACAGGGTATAGTGTTTTCTATTGGGTGACCTTCCTGAGAATATGTGAACACAATTTTCTTTACCACACATAGGAGACCAAGGACAGAAGAAATAAATGTTTCCATCCAAGTCTAGCTTGGTGAACTGGTGAATTTATTGGGGTAGCTCACAGGAATTTGTATCATTCAATGGCATTATCGTTACCAAAATGCCTACCCAGTTAGGATAAGAACTCACAAAACTACATCTTTAAAACTCCTAGCAGGACTTTTCAGGTAGACCAGCTGGCTAAGTAGGAAAGTCTCCTCTTGCCAGAAAGCTTTACTGTTTATCTAACTTGGTGAAGGGGATTTCAAATCTTGTAGTTTCAGGGACTTCCTGAGACTTGTAAGTTTATTAATTTCTTGAATCTTGTGAGTTTTGTCTGCTTCCTGAGTTTTAATGAGACTTCCTTTGGACGAAAATGTTTTAATTTCTAAGAAACAGCTGTACAACCTGTAATAGTCTGGTTTTAGGTTAAAAGATTCTTAATACTTGTGTGCTCTTATCTATATGTTGAACACCTATATTTACTGATAAACTTTGGGGCAGGCATGGTTTTTCAAACATCTCCTCCTGTTACATAGCCTTCAAGATGCTGACTCAGCTTATCTGGGAATATTGCTTTGGGAAAGCATTATTTCTGGAATTATAGTCAGCATGGCCCAACATGCTGAGTCAGCAAACTAGTGATGAACAGTGTGGGGGAACGTCAGGATTTATTACTGCTTTTAAGATGAGGGCCAAATATTTAGGATGAGGTAACGCTGAAATTTGTTTTCTATTAGTGCATTTGTGCAGTATCCTGGGGATGTTGGTGTAGTGGCTAAGACAGATATGACTGCATGCTTTAAAAGAAACTACCTGGAAGATGAGTTTCTAATTTGTAAGTCTGAAATATATTTCATAGTTTTGCTCTTTGCTGTTTCCATTCCAGGTTTTGAATACACCAGAAGCCATGTTATATTATGCTTCTTAGAAATGTTCATACTTCATAGTCAACAGTTTATGGTACTAAGTAGCTACCATAGGCATTTTATGCTTATTATAATAACATGAAATTTTAATTTAACCAATACCAGTTTTTCCAGCTTGGCTGTAGCTATAATTGTGAATTATTATACATTTTAAAATATCATTAAGAATATGGTTTGACGTCACTAGGCTATGATAGGGGGAAGCGTCATGAGTCTTAGCCTGTCTCCTGTGACATGAGTAAATACTGTAACGTAACCAAAGAGCACCTTGGTGAGGGAAGGGTTTATTCCATGTTACACTTCCAGAGAAGGTTCGTCCCTGAGAAAAGCTAAGGCAGGAACTCAAGGGTGGAACCTGGAGCAGACCCTACTGAGAAGTGTTGCTAACTGTGTTCCTTGTCTTAGACAGTACAGGCCCACTTAACTGTTGAAGTTATTGCCAAGAGGGGGCTGGCTCCTCCTATATCAATTAGTAATCAAGAAAATGCTCCACAGACATGTGCGCAGGCCAGTCCCCTTTCCAGGTGTGCGAATTTGACAGTTGCGATTACCCAGTACAGTGTGACTATAAGAGACTAGAAACATTTGATTTGGACTTTGTGTGCTGTGCCTTCTACACATTATACAACTGGTAAGAACTTTAAATTTAAATTTGGAAGAGAAAAAAGTCATAACAAATATACTATAGCTTATAAATCACAGCTTAAAGACCTAGTAGTCTGTGATCCTATGGCTGGGGCTGCTGAGTCAGGAGGATTACTGTAGGTTCAAGATCAGCCAATATCATTTGGCTCCCATTCAAGGCTTAAAGCAAATTAGACTGAATGGAAATCAACACAAAGCATAAGTATAAGCAATCCAAAGACTAATATAGCCCAGAACTTGGAACTCAGGTGTTACTCATTCACATTTAAACATCAGATTTGAGCATTGTTTCTCCTTTACCCAAACTGAAAACAACAAAAGATTTTTGAAAAATCAGGCATAAGGAACTGGAGAGATGGTTTACTAGTTGTTGTTCCAGAGGACTCAAATTTAGTTCCCATTCTTCCACACTGGAGCCTCACAACCATTTAACTCTTGTTCCAAGGAATGTGACTCCCTCTTCTGGCCTTCAAGAGCTACTGCATACACATGTATATATGCACAAATGCATATAAATAAAAGTAAATTTTTTTTTCTTAAAAGAAATATCAGAATTCACTGGATGCTGCTTCTTAGAAATATAAAAAGCTCCTGAAATTTTAGCTAGCTGATGAGATGGATGATTGAGAAGAAATGATGAGAAGCTAAACATGGTATGTTTTTGGAAACTTTCTCATAATGCAAGGTCAATCCCCTCGAATGTGAAGAGCCTTTGGATTGATTTTAATTTTTTAAGCTCAGAAACTCGATAGGGATGGGGATGCCAGCTGGTTAGAAGATATGCTATAGAAATAAATGCTTGAAAGGGATTGGAGTTTTGAATGTTAGACAGGATGATTACTTAAAAACTCCAGTTTCACAGCTGACATTCTTCAGTTGTGAGGAATGGACCAAGAAATAATAATATATAAATACTGACAACATGACAAATTGACTTGTGTTTTAGAGAATGGCTATTACTACAGAGGCTATTTTTATCCGAAGCATATGATCAATACCTGTATATTAGTCTTCTGTCATATATATGTATATATATATATATATATATGTATGTAATTTTAAAGCAGTGATACCCATGCTTTCAGCAGAGAAGTAGATATAAATACCATATTTTATTTTTGCTGCTCAACTGCATATGGAATCGTCTGTAAAAACGCTGTATGTGTTTTGTTGTGATTATTGTCTAGTTAGCACAGCCTTTAATTAGATTGATGGATTCACATCTGTTTGTCTTTTTTTAAAGCATTTTGTTTCCACATTTACTTATTTGCACGTGGAGTGAGGTGCTGACATGTTGGCATGTGTGAGGTCGAGGTCAGAGGACACTTTGTTTCTTGGGATTCTTTCCTTCCACCATGTGGTTCAGGGGATTGAATTCTATTAGGCTTTGAGGCAAGTGCTTTCATCCACTCCACCATCTCCCCAGTCTACATCTGTCTTTTTAAAAGGTGAGCCCGGAAGTGAGACTGTTGACCTCCCTTTGCTTTTGTTGTATCTGTTTTGTGTTTCCTCTTACACTATGTTTTATTTCAATATATACTCGCCAAGTCTTCTCTCCTTCCTGGATTTCACAGCATGGGACTCAGTGGAAATGATCTCTAGATCTGGGGATGAGTGAGAGAAGTCACTGCCATTCATTTGCTCTGTGTCAATCGGGACACAGCAATCAAATTCTCTGAAGTTCATACGCAGATTGGGAGACTGTGAATACTTAGCAAGAGCTTATAGATCATGACTAAGCCAGCTGGTAAGACAACTTTATTCTTATTCAAAATAAGCACTTGTGTTTGGTAATGACTGATTTTGTTTTGGGGGGTGTTGAATTTTCCGACAGTTTTTATTTTGCTTTGATAGACATGATTCTTTCATGAATATTTTCCATTTAAGCTAATCAAATGGAGAATGTCTTTCTTTGGCTACCCAAGTAAGTATTATAGGATCAGTAAATCAAATGCTGTATTACAGAAGGTAAGGCATTACATGATTTTGATTTATGGGACTCTATGCTTCCCTCCCTCCCTCCTTCTCTCCTTGCTTCCTTTTCTTAGTCTCATTTTTGTCTTCTTTTCTTAATTTCCTTTGCTATTATCAATCTATTTACTTATGTATCTGCTATCTATCTACTCTGATGAGGAGAAAACTTTTCCTCTACTTTCTGAGAATTTGCTAGTTGAGCCTTTGATGGAAGCAGAATAGGCTCAATGACAGAGAAAAGGCTAATGTTTTATGAATAGGCATTCCATTGAACACAAAGTGATAAGCGCATGAGGTCTGACTCTTGTGTGTTGTCTTCAGATGGGAACATGAGAGTCAGATTTCCAGATTTCCTTCCTGTTTATCACCAGATTCACCTTATCACTTCCCTTTTAATATAAATTATCTGTGGTCGTTATTTCCTTTACATCAGGGTCTGGAGACATAAAGTATAAGACAGGGAAGAATGGCTGAGGTTTGAGACTTCGGGAAGGGTTTTTTTCTTCGGAGCTCTCATTTATCACCCAGCCAAAAAAAAACTATGTTTCTTAAAGCTCTGAGTAGATTCTGTATGACCCACCAGCAAGCTGAATAAGATATATAACATTCATTATTTTTGTGATGTGGGTGTCAAATTATGTGCCTGTTAGTAGAAGTTACAATTTCATGGTTGTCAAGAGAGATGTGATTTCAATTGGACATAAATAATTGCTTTTATGTGTTACTAAGGAAGAAAACAACATTGGAAAACATCTGCAGATTTAACGTACTTGACTAACTTATAAAGATGTTGTAATATTTTCTGATGCCCTTGGAAATATTTGGAACGAGGAAAAAAGTCAGCCAGGGAGGAAACAGGAAAAGGCAATGGTGGTGAATATGATTGAATTACATTACATACATGCTTGAAAGTGTCATAATTAAGCCTATTATCATGTGTATTAGTTCCTTTTTTATTGCTGTGATAAAACACTACCCAAAGGCAGTTGGGAGGAGAAGGTTTCACTTGGTTTATGCTTCTAGGTCACAGTTGATCATTAACAGAAGTCAGGGCAGAAACTCAAAGGAATAAACTCTGGAGGTAAGTTGCTTGCTGGCTCTCTTGTGAGTTCACACTTAGCTAACTTTCTTATATAACCTAACACTGCCTTCCCAGGGAATGTTGCCTTCCACCATGAGTTGTGCCCTGCTATATTAATTAGCCATCAAGAAAGTGTCTCACAGACATGGCCACAGACCAACCTGTTTAAGCCAAATCCTCGTTGGGAGCTTCTCTTTTCAGAGAGCCAAGTCAAGCTGTCAATTAAGGCTAGTCAGGATATTACACATAATTAATACATACTACTAAAAACTTTTTAAAGACTATGCTTTTCAAACATGTGATTTCATTTCTTCTCCTATCTATCACTGGACTTCTCTCTGTCTCTTCAAATTGTGGAACTGCTTGAGGTCCTGCATGACATTTACTGACATATTCTTAGAATGTACTTCCCTTTGAGGTAACAGCTAGGTGAAACAATGGCAGAAGATGCCTCACGCAGAGCTTCCTGAATTTGAAAAGAGAAACATGGGGTGAGTTTGACATCTCCAATTACCATATGAAAATGATTATGATGAAGAAAGTCTAATAGTTCACACCTGGGGTTCACTCATCACACATTTCCAGAGAAGTAATTTCTTAGCCATTTCGAACATCAGCAGCAAGACATTAGCTGAAAACAGAGGGACAGTCTCACGACAAATGTGTCATAATGGTCCTGTTAGACAAAATTTCTAAATGACTTCATTTACACATTGGCCACAGACAGCAGGATGTTCCTTCCACTGATGTGCAAATATCTAGCTATTCCCTCACATCCAAAGCAATGGTAATTTGTTGTTTTTCAATCATTGCATAGTTTATTTTAGATTAAACAAACAATAAAGCATTATCCCAATTCTCTGTAATTTCGGAGAAAGCAAAAACAGTTGTATTTTAGCACATGGAAACAGGGCCAAAAAAAAAAAAAAAAAAAAGGGATCTTTCTAAACTGAAACATGGGTGGTGAATGGGAGTCCATAGAAATTGTAGAACCATTGCTGGAAAGATGGTTCAACAGTTAAGAGGACCAAGCCAGGTTACCAGCATCCATGTTAGGTGATTCACAATAGCCTGTAACTCCAGCAACACAGGATCCAGTGTCCTCTTCTGGTCCCTGGAGACACCTGCACTCACATTCACATGCTACCTCCCCACACACATTCACATAAGATACATTTTTATTAGAAATAAATAAAACTACAGATCTAGCTTTTTTTGTAAATCCATGCACATTCAATCTCCTCAATATATTATTTACTTGGATTATTTCAAAGCATGTGACCTATCAGATGAAATTATACATGTCTACCAATATGAAGTATTCCTTGATTTATGATTCATATTATATCGATTGCTATACATTTTCAAACATAGCTTTATTGTATTTGTGCACATATCCATGGTAACTGATGCACTATATGTTCTTGGTAAATGCTCCTTGAATGTACAGAAAAGTCTTTTCACACTCTGTTCAGTTTATTATTATAATTGGTCTTTGGAGTAGCTCCTATTACCATTGTCTTTGTGTTTCCTACGCAGCCTGAGTTAGGTGAAGAGTGAGTGTGTCTCACGGTTATTCGGGTGGCAAAGGGCAGGGCAGAGCTGGAATGTGATGTGGGCTCGGGGTTTCAAAAGCCTGATCTTTCTGCCATGTCCCAGTGTCCCTCTGAAGACCTGCAGCACACTGAAATGTGTAACTGAAATCTATGCAAAGAGGCCTCATTGTTCCTCTACAGAATCGACAAATGACACAGCTCTCAGGAGCTTTAATTGCCACATTTCATAGTGACTGTTTTATATTTTTTTAAGATAGTTTTTTTTTTATGTAACTCAGGTACTCTGGAAGAGCAGCAAGTTCTTAACCCCTAAGCCATCTCTCCAGTCTGCTACTCATGTTTGAGAGAGGTTCTCAGTTATCCTAGGCTGGCCTCAGTCTGTGTCCTGGGATGATAGGCATGCAGCACCACACCCAATTTATATAGTGGTGGGGATTGAACCTAGGGTTTCATGCTTGCTGAGCAAACACTCTCCCTACTGAGCCACATCTCCAGCCCTTCTTCATAGTATGTAATATGCTTCTTTCCATTCTTTGCCTGTTTATTATTATTATTGCTCTTATTATTATTATGGAACATGGTGCTAAGAATAGGTCGAAGTAGCATTTGGAATGGTGGTCCATGCTAGCACACTCCTCTCTACAAACATAGCAGCAATACTAGTAAGGACCTAAATTCCATTACCCTTTTAGCTGCTCACCCAAAAGATAATGTTAACATTTGTACATACTGGATTTCTAACATTTGTTTACTTTATAATTGTGTGTGTATGGGGGTGCATGTGCTCATTAGAACAGGTACCTGAAGAGGCCAGAAGAAAATACCAAATTATTTGGTGCTAGAGTTATAGGAGGTTGTAAACTGTCTGATGTGGGGGCTGGAAATCTAATGTGTGCCCTCTGAAAAAGCAGTATGAACTCTTAACTGCTGAACAATCTATGCTGCTCCCATATTCTTTTAATGAACACAAGACTATTTGGGATAATTTTTGAGCTTTCCATTACTGTATAAGAACACAGAATATAATTTTTTATTACAAACATACAATCAAAGAAACCATAACTTTTGATTCTGTAAATACTAGAAGGCCTAAATATTATATGGAAATTTTTAAATAAATTTCAGACCTTTGTCAAAGATGTTGGTAAAAAGAAGCTAAATTAAATAACTGGCTTAAGGAAATCACCAACATAGAACACCAGGGTCTCTGTGTGTACCAGCAAATAAACCTTAAATGTACAGGATAGAGAGAAAAAAAAAAGCCCAAAGTGACTTTCTGTGGTGGTTCCGTGGGTGAAAGCGCTTACTGCCTATACTGACCACTTGGGTTTGCTTGTGGGGTGCACATGTAGGAGAAAATCGACTCCCACCAGTTGTCTTCTGACCTCCAACACATATGTTTTGACAAGAGCATGTACACACACACACACACACACGTGAAATTTAAATAAAAAATAAGTTAAATATCATAATAAAACAGTGTAATTGATATGTGCTGTGGTGATATTTTGTTCATAATTTAACAAATAAAGTTTGCCTGTGAATCCGAGTATGGAACTAGCCACAGTAGTTATCCATAGAGGTCAGACAGTGGTGGCATGCACCTTTAATCCCAGCACTCAGGAGACAGAGGTAGGTGGATCTCTCTGAGTTCAAGGCCATCCTGGCCTACACAAGATTGAGTCAGTCTAAATGAGAAACAGAGCCAAGTAATGGTGGCTCACACCTTTAATCCCAGCACTAGGGAGCTAGAGGTGGGAAGTGATACAACTGAGTGAAGAGAGGAATAAAAATGGGAGGAGACAGATGCTCAGGATTCAGTCTGAGGATTCCTAGAGACAGGATTGTCCATTCGGAACTAGTGGCTGGCTGCTCTGCTTTTCTGATCTTTCAGTATTAACCCTGTAATATCTGCCTCTATATTTTTTTAAAGACCAATTAGAATTCACACTACAATATGCTAATAGTAAATATGAAGAATAGGGCCTGTAAGATGGCTTGGTAGGTAAAGAAATTTTTTACCAAATCTGAAGATCTGAGTTTGAGCCTCAGAACACAGTTGGTGGCAGGAAAGAACTGACTCCCAGAAACTCTACCTTGACATTTTCCTATGGACCACAGCGTGTGCTCCTCATCCACACACAAATAAAATAAAATAAAACAGAGCTTCTCATGAAACACATCTGCAGTGAAGAGTAGAGAACTTCCAGCCACATCAGGAAATGAGTTGTGAAAATGATATCTATGTGCTCTTGGTTTCAGAGATCAGAAAAACACACACTGTGGTGCCTTTGAAATTACAGCTTTAATTATAAGAGGGAAGTCGTTGCCACTGTTGTCAGCAAAAGAGGCAGCAGAATCAAAACTTGGTGTTTATTTTCAAATAAAAGAATAAGGGCAGAAGTGCATGGATTATAAGCATTAGCGATTAATTCTGAGTCACCAATAAGGCATTGGTTGTCACATTAAGGAAGGAAATAAAAGCACTTCTCCTTGGAGCTGCTTAACCAGAGTGAGTTCTGATTTGAATTCTCTATTTCATGCTCCCTGTGACTCTCAACTATGTGTGTCTCTTCCTCACTAAGGGCTTCACTCTGGATGTTTTGAACGGCCTACAGAGCATCACTTGGGAGAAGGAATGGGACACTTTGCAGAAATCTTAAACAGAGTTTACAAGGGATTAAGTCTCTGGCTTCAAGTGAACCCAACTGACCCAGACTACACACATCATTGTACATCAACCAATAACTATAAATTGTGGGCTTTCAATTTTATGGTAGATCTTAGGAAGTTGCTTTCAACTTCCATATTTACACATTATCTTTCAGTAAAAGACACACATACCACTCAGGGCTCAGAGAACTCTGTGGAGAGGAAGCAAAATATTATAAGATTCTGAGAAGTACTGAGGAAGAAATCAGAGAATCAAAACCCTTCACAATAGCCACAAATGGCATAAAATACCTCGGAGTAACTCTAACCAAACAAGTGGAAGACTTGTATGACAAGAACTTTAAATCTCTGAAGAAAGAAATTGAAGAAGACACCAGAAAATGGAAAGACCTCCCATGCTCTTGGGTAGGCAGAATTAATATAGTAAAAATGGCAATCCTACTGAAAGCAATCTAC
>PVIU01019985.1:0-35045 GCA_004026605.1 Ondatra zibethicus
CCGAGCCCAGGTGCAGCCGGGACAGGGTCCAGATGAATCCGCAGAGGCTGGTTGGGCGAGGTTCCCGGACCCAAAGGCAGGCCTACTGAGGGTTGCCCTCTCCTCTCTGCTCGGCTCCGTGGGACAAAGGAGGCCCCCTAGCAGGGGACTCGTCCTTCCCCCAAGGCCTCAGCCCGGGTGGGCCGAGCTCAGGTGCAGCTGGGACAGGGTCCAGATGAATCCGCGGAAGCTGGTTGGGCGAGGATCCCGGTCCCAAAAGCCGGCCTACTGAGGGTTGCCAGCTCCTCTCTGCTCGGCTCCGTGGGACAAAGGAGGCCCCCCGCAAGACTGTATTCTTATGAAATAACTTTTTTCTGGTTTTTTTTGGGTGGGGAGAATTACTATTGATCTGTACTTCTCTGTTTGTCCATTATCCATGGTCATCTCTGTAGCAGCTGCAGTCGTCAATGTCATGAATTTCAAATTCTAAAAAATGGTTTACAAAGACAAGAAGAACATTGCAGATCAAATCCATTCAATGGAACCAGAGATAGTATACCCTAGGGTTCCCCTAGGCAGACTTCAGGTCCAGGCATATGGGGTATAGACCCCCAGGCCACAGTTTTCTGTGCTGTTGCTTCCCAGCCCTAATTCTTTATGTTTTAGAATTCTTTACGTTTTAGAAACAAGGTCTCATATGTAGTCTTGTCTGTGTTCAAACTCACTGTGTACATCAGGCTGGCCTTGAACTCACAGAGAGCTGCCTGCTTCCATCTTCCAGGTGCTGAAGTTACAGATGTGTGCTACCCAGTCAGTCCTGATTCTCTCTAATGACCCTCAGCTAGAGCTAATAGCAAGCGATGTACATCTACCTGTGGGTTTGTTAGGGATGAAGGAGACCACTTGATTTCTCTCCTCTCGTCAGCTAGAACCCACTAAACATTCTCCCTCCTACTTTACTTTAGAACCCATTTATCTATGTCTTTATCTTGACTTAGCTGCCTTCATTTCCAAGACAAGGCTGAGGTAGTTTTAAATAGCTCAACCCACATTTTCTTTCTTCTCTTTCCTTTTTTCTTTTTTTAGCAATATTTTATTTTTTTTATTTTATTAATTCTTTGAGAATTTTATACAATGTGTCTAGAGCACATTCATGCCCCAAAATCTTCCTATAATCACCCTCTCCTCTCTTGCATCCCTTCCCACCAGACCCTATTAACTCTAGTTTTTGTGACCCAGATAGTCTGTGTTTTGGGGCCTGCCCTGGCATGTGGTCAGCCTACCAGGGTCACATCATTAAAGAAAACTGACTCCGCCTCTCCCAGTAGCTATCAAATGCCAATACTCCTCGGCTAGTGGACAGATCCTGAGCCTACCTTCTGCCCTCTATGTTCCTATTCTGTCTGTCTAGGCTTATGCAGGCCTAGTGCATGCTGCCATCTCCGTGTGGTCACACACGCAACTGCTCTGTGTGGTCACACACACAACATCTCTGTGTGGTCACACACGCAACCGCTCTGTTGTGTCTGGAAAACACTGCTCCCTCCATATTGTCAACCAGCTCTGGATTTTCTGGTTATTCCGCCCCTCTTCTGTGAAAGTGCCTGAGATTTGGGGGGAAACTGTGTGTGTGTGTGTGTGTGTGTGTGTGTGTGTGTGTGTGTGTGTGTGTGTGTGTGTATACGGTATGTGCATGTGTGTGAATGCACATGTGCACGTGTGGTATGTGGGGGTGTGTGCATGTGTGTGTGTGTATCGGGGATGTCTCCATGTTAGTTGCTATCCACTGCAAGGAAAAGCTTCTCTGATGAGTCAGTCCATGTTTTCAATCTCTTTCCTGCTGATGTTCATAGGCAGCTGTGAGCTGGAAGGACATTTCTTATAAGCGTCATCCAAGTGACATTAAATGCTCACTGCTATAGTATGTAGACTAATGTATTTGAACATGGTTTATTTCTGCATTTTTCTTATAGATTATTAATAAAATTAGTAGGAAAGTGAACCTGAGAAAAGGCAGAAAACATGAAGGCCCTCATGAGGCTATTGCTAGGTGCTCACCCATAGATATGTTTATTCATACTCTAATTTTTCTTGCTGTGTTTTGAAACTTTATACTAATTCAATTTTTTACTGTTTACAATTAGAGTATGTTTAATTTTATATGGCACATGGTCTCAAATAAAAATATCATTGATAGAACATATAATTGGCAATAGTAACTCTAATAAAATAATGAATTTAAAATTTACAAATATAGTAAATTCACTGTGATATTAGTTGCAAAACCACTACATATATATTCAGATTATGACAGGCATAAGAATACATGCTAATGAGAAATATTTCCTAGTCCTAATTTCTTTTAAAATATGAACATTCCAGAAATTTCCAGTCAAAAGTTAATGCATCTTTCCTTTTTCAGTGAATATTGCTTTGATGATTTGAATCTTTCTTTTCTAAATTAAGAACCATTTTTACAAATATAACAGGAAGTAGAGAACATAACACATTCTATGTGGGTGATTTCATATTTCATTTGCTTTTTTGCATTGAAATTATTAATGAAATGTTAAGCTAATGCTTTTGCATTCAAGTTCTTTCGAGGTTTATTTTTAAATGAGAAGGTGGGAAGAAGAGAGCCTGCACATAGCTCTCCACCTCTGCAGCAAGGGCGCAGTGTGAAACCACAGCGACAGAACTATCAGGGTACTCTTTTCAAAACCTATAGTCAGAGGGATAATTACATAACTCAGAATTACAAATCTCAAGAAAAGTTCTATGTTCAAAACACTTACATAAGACAATCAATTTTCTTGTTTCCTTAAAAGCCTCATGTGAGCGAAGCTGCCCACGGCACAGTGGCAAGACCTGCCTGGACGTCAGTCCACAGCCTCGCTGCGGGTCCATCAGCATCGGCACTGGCCACTCTTCTGTCACACACTAAGAGTACCCCGACCTATGTCAAAGAGTTTGTTTTGCTTACTGTTCCAGAAGGAGAGTCCATAATGTCAGGGAGGCGTGGCGTGATGACTGATAAATTTCATCCACCCACACGGAGCATGGCGAGGCTATGAACTCCTTAAGGCCCACCCCAGCCATGTGCTTCTTCCAGCCAAGCTGTACCTCCCAAAGGTTCCCTAACCTCCCCAAACGTCATCAACAGGGGACCGCGTGTTCAAACACTTGGGCCCAACAGGAACTCTTCACACTCGAACCATAGCAGCATACAAGGTTAATCACTAATGCTAGATCTTGTATGAAAAAGGCGAAACCTGATTAACCTTTTCCTACCTATTTTATCATTAGCGCACTTGAAGTCACTTAAAATTCTGTGAAGACTTTGATTTCCTTGTTGGTTGGTGTTAGCATTGTCCTCGTGGAACAAAGCACACAGGATGCCAACTTTGCAGAGGAAAGGCTGAATTCAGGTCACAGTTCTTTTGTGGCTGTTTGCCAAGTTCCCTTTGCACGGCACATCAAGGCAGGGTACATGAGGTCATCTGGAAGCCTCTTGCTGGATATGTAGGGCGTGATGGACAGGTGGAGAGGAATGGCTACTGTCCCAGTTTACTTCAGAACACATCCCTGAGGATTGGAACACCTTCCTCTAGACTCCACAATCTCAATGGTTCTCCCACTT
Organism: Ondatra zibethicus; assembly: GCA_004026605.1. Taxonomy (NCBI): domain Eukaryota; kingdom Metazoa; phylum Chordata; class Mammalia; order Rodentia; family Cricetidae; genus Ondatra; species Ondatra zibethicus. Next base: position 3,620 of record PVIU01019985.1, read on the forward strand.
CTGATAGTCCCAGGCGCCAGGAACCATGCCTCTGGCACCATATCTTTGGGTTTACTTATCCAAACTTAGTGAGGATTCAGAATCATATGGCTGTCCATTGGAGTCACAAATGAAAATGCTATAAACATCAAATTTTGTAGATTCCTGCGAATAAAGGAGTATTAAATAATCATAACTTACCATGATATTGTGCAGCTGTATTTTCACAAGAACTGTTTCTTTACAAAAGAAGGGTAAAAGAAAGGTAAGACTTTGGGTTATGAAGGAAAAAAAATCTCTCTGGCTTTAAAGAACCTCAATCAGGAAATAGCTCTTTCATAATTTCTCATACTAACACAATGTCACTTTAAAAAGGGCTTTGCTTCAGAACAAAGGCATGCTCGCTCTATTTTGAGAATTATGAATTATGAATATGGTTGCTTCATTTGGAGACCATATTTAATAAGCTTGTATTTAATTGGTTTTGTTTAGTTTAAGATATTAGTTCCTTTGAAGGACTGACCATACCTGTTGCTGTGGAGACTGGAACACCTATACCTGTTGGCAGCTAATTGGCAGCAAAATGGACCTCATTAGTGCATGGTCCAATCTGCACAAAAGATACCTATGGAGTGTCACGCATACTCAAATGAAGCAGTTGGGCTCTTTATGCTCATAAAGTGATTACTCTTTTTGCTGTCTTATTTTAAGCTATATTTGTGCATCTTAAGCCCTCCCTCCCTTCAAAGATGAAGACTGATATCATAGTAGAAAGAGATAGCCGTTACACTTAGTTTAGGTGTTGAATTGTGTTGAGATGCTGCTAAAGTGGCATTGTAGCTTGTTAGTGCACCTGTACTTATTACTGCATGTTATGGGATGAATTATGGCTCGCAGAGCCCATATCTTAGAATGCAATCATGACAGGAGGTAAGGTTTCTAAAAAGAAAAGAATTGAGTTATAATGGGATACTTATGACCTATGTCCCTACACAAAAGGGTGAAGCATGAGGATGGTACCATCGGAGAAAAGTCAAGCAAGAATGTTTTGAAATGATGACTAAGGAAAGAGACTCCTGAGAAACCAACTCTCTTTATTTGGAGATTCTAGTCTCTAGACAGTAAGAAAATGACTTTCTCTTATTCAAGCTGCCTTGGCTACCGTCTTTTTCTATGCTCATTCTAGTAAATGAAAACATTCTATTCTGTTCATACCGATATTCCTGCCATCCTTTCAGCAGAAGGACGTGAGTGATCTCTCAGTTCAAAGGAGAGGTGTTTGGATCTGTTGCATTTTGATTCATTCCATTTCATTCCTAAAGAGCAGTGTTATGTATCATCTTATTTTAGAAAATAAGAGAAAGAATCCAAGTGACTTTCCACACATATTAAAGAGGATAAGCACCTTTAAAAGGGAAAATTCTGGAGAATCAAGAGTCCATAAATACCTTCTTCTTTGAAAAATAGAAGATTTGAAGTTGGAGAGATGGCTCACTTGTTAATAAACGTGCTGCACAAGTGTGGGGCAGATCTCCAGAACCCACATAACTGCTGGGTAGGTAGGTGGCTCACCTATAATTCTGGCACTTGATGGTCGAGACAGAAGATCCCCCACAGCAACTGGGCTAGCTGGGGGAGCCATACAAGGAACTTCTGGATTCAACTGAGAGGCCCTTACTCAATGAGTCAGGTAGAGAGTGAGGAGCACTCTGGACCTCAACTTCAGGTCTCCACATGTATACACACATGCAGGTGCACACTCACCTATACACATGTACACACCTACGTTCATTTGCATACCACACATGTATACACATGAAAGAAGAGAACAATATACGATTTGCCCCTTGCTGTCTGATATGGAGAAGATGCATCACACAGGGATTTTCGATCTCTACCATTGATGTTGAACCCCACTTTTCCCTCCTTTTATGTTTATATTCAAATGGAATTCTTGCAAACCATTTCCTCTAGAGGTGTCTTTCTAGTGTACACAGTAATTTTACTTCTATCTGTAAAGCTAGAAGGCATTTTGCCTTCTGAGTTAACACTTGGCACATTTTGTTTGTTGATTTCTCCTCAGTTCAGTAATATGTGAAGTGAGAACTCTCCAGATTGTAGAAGGAGGCTGTAGGCAGGGATAGGTACTTGTGCATACCAACCAGCATTCTCAAGTCTGAGGAGTTGCTGTCTACCACTGTTCCACTCAAATATCCAGTGTTCACAGAAGCTTCCAATTTTAAGTATTCAGAGTCAGACCACAGAGCAGCTCCTTTGCAATGGTTGACTTTGTGAAGATTTCTTGAGAGGATGGGTCAAGTGACTACATGCCAGGTTCTTGGAAGACTCACATACAGCTGGACAGTTTTCCATCCCTCATTTTTCCATTGTAATAGATGAGGGGAAAGGGCAACAGAGAAGAAGAAGGCAGAAAACTCTCCTAAGGTAATTCTTAATCTCCTCCTTAAGGCCCAGAGAGGCACAATTTACCTCCTTTAGGATATGAGCTCCACCTTGCCAGATAGGAGTAATTATTCCTTCTGGGATCCCTTCTCCCTCAAGGTGTAACTTTTCTCATGGTGCTTTTTCTTTGATTTTCTGTACCACACTTTGCAAGCCAGGGATGCCTGGGTCCTCAGTCCTTTGATCCCCTCAGTTCCATGCTTTGCTGATGCTATAGTGCTGCAAGCAACAGGTGTCCTTTGTCACCTGGTTTCTGTTACCCTGCCTGTAGACAGAAACTGCTCATTCCTTTCCTGACTGCTCAGACCTGAATAATCACACAGAAACCATATTAATTAAAACACTGCTTGGCCAAGAGCTTATGTGTATTTCTAGCTAGCTCTTACATCTTAAATCAACCCATTTCTATTAGTCTGTTTATCACAATGAGGTTGTGGCTTACTGGGTAAGATTCCAGCATTTGTCTACTTCAGCAGCTACATGGTGTCTCTCTGATTTTGTCTTCCCGCCTGACTTTACTCTGCTAAGCCATTGGCCAAAGCAGCTTTATTCATCAACCAATAAAAGCAGCATATGTACAAAAGGACATATCATATCATCTCCCCTTTTCTAAAGTATAAATTAAAAAGTTTTTACTTTAGCATAGTAAAATTGCATATACAAAACACTTATCAAGCAAGAATTATAGTTACAATATTTAGTTCATTTACATATGGCAAATTAAGGAAAATACTCTATCATCTATCCTATCTTTGTGACTCTAAAGTTTTATATTTAATTTATCTTTTATTATAACTAAGGAAAACTGTAACTATCTGTCTTCAACTACTCAAAGACCCCAGAAGGATATAATATTGCCTAAGTAAACAGGAAGTGCACTGTAGGCAAATTCCAAAGTTTTAGAATTGACAGAGACATCTTGCTGTCTAGACAGTCACTCAAAGTTCTCTGTAATGTTGGGACATCCATCTTCAGCCTACAGGCCCATAGTATCTGGCAGGCTTTTCCATGAAGCAGGAAAATTGAAAGGCTGTTTTGCCTCTCTTGGCAGTTTGTCAGTCACTTTCTTCTGTATCCTGCAGAATGTCTGGCAGTTTCTTCTGTAAAACCAAAACCCTGAAGGGCTGTCTCACCTTCTTTTGGTAAGTTCAGCAGTCATTTTTCTGTGGGTCCAATTTATATAGCATACCATCAAGCAATTCAGGTAAGAGCAGTCTCTTGCTCAAATAGCTAGTCTTGTCACATTGAAGGCAAATTCCATAAAAAGTTTCTTCAATGCCCATCAATCTCTCTGAACTAATTGGTGCTGCCATGTCTCACTGTTGAGAAAAATCTAAGTTCTTAAAATCTTTTAAATGCCATATTCTGTAGGTCTTTGAAGTTTTGAAGATTATCTAACTAAAATACATCTCTGTATATCTAGAAAACCTAACTAAAGTGACTACATGTTTTATTATTATAAATGATTATTAATCTGTAATTTTAAATTATATATTACATTTTTAAATAAACTGTATAACATAATATCTTAAAGAGCAAAAATACATATGCACAGTGTTACAAATTGACCTTAAATTTGTATCAATAGACCAAAGTCTGTACCAATGTAAAGTGTTCATTTCTATATCATATTCCTCTTTAAATGAAAACATATATTTATAAACAATCATTTTGGGAATTTGGGCATAGTTTTCTCCAAACTGCTTCCTGCTGTTTATTGGGTGAAGTATTTTTAGGGTTCACAGAGGTCTTTTGAAGCGGAGCACATAAAAGGAGGAGAACTCGCATCAAATAATCCCAAGCTGATTCCAAAATGGTGTATTCTAAGGCCTTTCTTTATTAAAGGGGAAAACTCATGGAACAGGAACGGGGGTCCAACCTTAAGGTGTGGAGCGTGGGCAGAAGGGAGAGAGAGAGAGACAGCTGGGAGGGATGGAGGCTTTTAGGGAACCCAAAAGTCACACCCCTACCTGGTCCAGCCTCTTGAAAGCCATTGGCTGAAGGAGGTTACCCATCAGCCTTTTGGGAGGTCTTGTTTGATCAAATTACATTAGTCTAGAGGGAATCCACAGTTTCTCATCTTCTGTGGGAACAAAAGCAGAACCTCTTTTCCAAAGTAACATATCCTTAGACTCAAATTTTGAAGTCAAGATACCTTTAAAATTTTAGCTTAGCAACTGCCAGAATTATATTTCTCTCTGCATTCAAAAAACCTCAAAGAAAACACAATAATATATATACTCCATACTCTCTGTGTATATTCTATCTTTACATGGCTTATTTTTCTTTGCTTCTTTAATTTATGGCTATTTGTACTCTTTTATATTACTTTTACTGTCTCTTTAAAGGCTTTGTTGTATTTTTAAAACCATTTACTTCTCTTTATAACTGTCTACACTCTTTTTCTTCTCTCTCCCAACCCTACATACATTTTTAAAACACACTCTGACCTGTTCAGAGGTTTATTTATGTTAATTCTGTCTTTATTGAATATCTGTAATCATTTTTTGACCAGGAGTGTCCCCTTTTTTAAAATGCTATGTGGGCATGGCTAGGACCAACTCCACAGCCCTGCCTGTTTGCTCCACCCAGTTCAACATAACAGAGGTATGTTTATCACCTCTTCTAGCCATGCTCACTACCCAGTTTCAGGAACACAGCAGTTAAATGTTGCCATTAAGCAACTTATAGCACTCTGCTCACAAAACCCATTTAAGTACAGGAACTCCTGAAAGAGCCAAAGTTGGTTCTGCCAGCACAAACCAGGAAGCTGTTTTTTTAAAAACACTGCACAGTTTTTCTGCTTATACCGAGTCAGGAAGCTTTCTCTTAGAGGAGCCATACCTCTGTCCACTGCCAGTAAACAGAGCCTATCTGAAAAAAAAAAATGCAGCTAACAAGAAGCTGTGCTTAATTCTGTTCTTTTGTGTCTAGAGTTCATTCCCAAGCTCTCTCAGTTTTTATGTGGATGTAGTTGGCCTACACTGGCACCATTTGTAGGCAGAGACTACTCATTCATTTCCCAACTGCTCAGACTCAAATAATCATACAGAAAGTATATTAATTACAACACTGCTTGGCTAATGGCTTATGCATATTTCTAGCTAGCTCTTTTATCTTAAATTAACCTATTTCTATTATTCTGTGTCACCACGAAGTTGTGGCTTGCCCAGTAAGGTTCCAGTGTTTGTCTCCTTCGGCACCTACATGGCATCTCTCTGACTTCGCCTTCCCGTCTGACTTTACTCTGCTAAGCCATTGGCCAAAGGAGCTTTATTCATCAACCAATAAAAGCAGCACACATTTAAAGGGACATCCCATATCACCTGCCTATAGGGCAAACCATAGAAAGCAGGACAGAGGGAGAACAGTTTTCCTGTCAGCTTCCTCTAGCAGTGAGCTATAGGCAGAGGCTATCCTTTGCTGTAACAGTAGCTGAGTCCAATGTATCAGTTCTCTCCAAGCTTGTAAAGCTCGCTTCATCATGGCTCACTGAGGGCACCAAACAAATGACACTTTTCTCAGTGGTCTGATTTTTACTTTTGTTGGCCTTTATTTTCCCCTCAAGCCTATAAATTTTAAAAGTTCTGTCATTTGGTTTCCACAACAGACCCTGCCTCCCTGTCACTAAGTCTGCCCATTTCACCAGCCATGTCCTGGTGACCTCTTTTTGTTTCTACATTTCTTAAATGAAAACAAAAAAGAAAAACAAAAAATCTCAGTTTCTCTCTCTTAAATACAGCTCCTTAATTTCTGTCTCCCTTTAGGAGGTGTTTCCTCTCTGTTGATCCTTGAATCTATCTACCATGCCAAATAAAAATGTGAGTGATGTGATCATGATTCATGAGAATTAGCATGTGTTTTGCTTGGTGTTGAATCTTTTCATGTTCTCTTTATCCTTCATAACTTTTAAGAAAACATGTTTTATTGTACCAGGTTCACACCACAAAGCAAGGATCGCAGAGTTAAGGGTTTATCTAATGCTAGAACCTGACTCCAAAGCCCATGTTTTTTATGTATTCCACAATTTGTGTGCTTTGTATTTGTATTTTAATTTTTTATTCCCACTAACTGATTCATCTCCTTGGACTTATGCATCCTTATTTGTGCAATTAGGATTTAGACTCTAGGATCCTTAAGTCCTCTTTAGATGTATTCTTTTATTTTCTCATCATCTTGGAAGTAGAATGAAGAAAAATTGTTACTTGGTGTATTCAGCATATGCAAATGACTTGAAAGCTTTGCTCCAAAAATTAAGCACCAAATAGCCCATAGAAACATGAAATTGTCTAGGATGAAATATTCATGATCCATCATTTTGCCATTTCAGCCCCAATATGGCCCAGACCTCAATGACATCAGTGTCCTGAAACTGCACTCTGACACAGGAATTCTGGAATGCACTTGGGTCAGTAGTCTCCAAAAGCTGTCATGTTGTGATGATGTCATTTGTTGATCATTTGCTAGGTGCAGTTTGCGTTATTTCTAAACTTTCTAACACTTCTAGATACTGTTATCATTGTTGTTGTCTACTATTACTGCTCCTTCTACTACTGCAACTATTGTTTACCTATTGAAAGAAAGAGACTACGGTCAGGGGAAAGTTGAATAACTTAATCATGTTATCACTGTGGGAAACAGAAGAACTGAATTGGGAACGTGAATGTTGTACTTCAAATCTTTGGCCACATTTACTCCTCAAAAGTGTAGCACTACACACAGTAAAGCAAGTAAAATGAGGACACAGACCCGTATCTGCAAGATGAGAACTATAAACTACCATGGCAGACTTTGGATAACTGTGTCGATACTTTGAAATCAATCTGTATCTTGTCTTAGAAATGACCAACCCTTTCAGTGGAATAACCCAGTCCAGGTTACACATTATAACTGAGTAAAGCTGTGTTGTAGAACACACACACACACACACACACACAATTTTCTGTCAAACTGCCAAAAATTAAAGTAAGGTTGAAGTTAGTTGGTGAAGTAAGTTGGTAAAGTAAGGTTGAAGTTAGTTAGTGAGCACTAGCGTTGCCATCCTGAGTGAAGGGTAAATCTCTATTAACACTGGTGACTTTCAACTTCTCTATCTCTCGTCTCATCGTCTACAGGTTGCAGACAGATTAAGGAAAAGAGAATCAGCAGCAGCTCCCAGCGATTTCACCTATAGATGTAGATAATGAGTGTTGCCATGGATACAGCATAATTATAGCACCTGAATAGAATCGAAGGGAACTGGAAAACAAGAGACAAAGAAATAAGCTTAATTATTCATCTTTTGAAAAAATAATCTCTACTGACAATTTAACAGTAAAGTGGGGCGACTAAGGAACACATACATTTCATGGCCATATGCCCCAGAAATGACTAATTAGGCGCAATGTGTCATCCCTAATTACGGAAGTGATTGCTGGAAGAAGGAAAGCTGAATAAAGAGTAGGTCGAATGTGGTGGTTCTCTTGCCTGAGAGAATGTGCCGAGTGCTGTAAGTGGATGTTTTGCTTTTGCATGAAGATTGAATTGTACCTGGTTTCATTAATTCATTTTTTAAATATCTTCTTGATTGCCAAAGAGGGCTCAGCAGTAAGGACTCCAGCGAAAGCCTCTGAGACCGAGAACAAAGGGGAGTCTGCAAGTTGTCAGTTCTCATCCAGGAAGAAAGTTCCCACTTGTTTTCCTCATCTGTGAGAATTCTTCTTCCCAAAGCACAGGGTGGTATGGACAACACGGACAACAGTGACTCTTTGTTTCAGTATAGACACTGTCTGCTGACTCAAGCTATCTTCAAGTCCCCTGAAAGCACGACCTGGGATTCTAAAGGGAATTGTTTTCAGTTAACAAGCAGATACCACTGAACACTTAAAGCTCTTCACACTTTAGTCTGAGTTCAAATGAGTTCCTAAGATGTACTATGAGAAAAGAACCTGTCACCCATGGCTAAGGTGTGGGTGGCAGGGATTTAAGGTGGCCCCAGGACTTTTCCTCTCTGGCATACCTGTTAATACCAGGCTGTGAGTATAGGAGATTTGACTTTGGGGTGTAATTAGATTGTGCTGTATGATACCATTGACTTTAAATTAGAAACCCTTAGGTGGTTTTATCCAAGTCAAGCAATCAGAAACAAAGAAAAGTCAGAGAGTTTTGCAAGAAAATGATAGTGAATAGGCTCATGGCCAGGGCCCACATGACATTTGGGAGGTGAGATTAGCCATTAGCTGATAGCCAACAGGCAGTGTTGACAGTGACCTCAAATGTGCTACTGAATTCTATCAGCAGCAAGATTGAGTTTAGACATTCTCTGCATTGGACATAGTAGGTGATAACCAGCCTGGGTAGTGCTGTCATTTCTGCCCTGTGACTCACGTCAAGATCTCAAGAAACATAGTCATAGCACATTTGACTTTTTTTATCTGTAGAACTGCAAACTCTAATGAGGACTAGTGTCCTTAATCACTGAGTTTGTGGCATTTGTCACAAGCCGATTGAAAATTAGCACAAGTATGTAGAGTTGGAAGGATGTGAAAGAGACCTTTTGAGCTGAAGAACATGAGAGGACACATGGGCTGAGAATACTTTTGGGGGACAGTGGGGAAGAGATACATGCTTTAAAACAGAAGCAGGAACTCTTAGGTAGTGTCTAGAGATGCAAGAAAGAGACATCCAAGTTCCCTTTGAAATAGCTACTTCCGTTGTCCCAGGCCTCCTTCCACTAAGACCCTCATGGTAAGCCATGGTATATCCTTTTTAGAATCCAAACCATGAGTTGGATTCTAGTTCTGATTCCTTTATTTTGTTGTTGAAAGTCAGTAGTTATACCATCTAAAGGTTAGTTTTGAAACTTTGAAGCAAATAGGTGGGGTAATGAAGCTCTCTGGAGTCCCTTCCAGAAATTGTGTTGGTAATAAACTACCATCGCCAATTGAGACTGTCCCTACTGGCTCCTGGCTCCTTTCCACTTGATTAGATAGGTCTCATGACATACATGTCTTGCCCGAAAGCACTAAGGTCCTTAACATGCACTCAAATTTTTTCCCTATGAATACGAAAGTATTTTAGTGTCACAGGCTACTACTCATCCTGAAGGAGCTGACAGTTCCAGGTGACCATGACATCACTCTATTCCCAGACATAATCTCTGGTTCACCGGCCTCATAGTTCATGTATGGTTCTTTTAGGATGAAGCACTCTTTTACATGAATCTGGCAATTGAGTCTAAGAACTCCGTTCAGATCTAGCTCAGATGTTTTCTCTCTGGAGTATTTTTTTATCCCTCTAAAATGCCGCTGTATCCTTGTTTTGTGACGTCTGTCTTTTGTAATAGTATTCAATGTTAAAATATGTGTTCATATTTACGTACAATGCATATCTTTGTGTTTATATTTGATCACCTCTAAATGACACTTAGCTCTATGAAAAACTGGAAATCTACATACTCAATTCCTGTTATGTTACACATTATAACATGTAATTATATATTATAATATGCAATATAGTTATACATAATTATAATTTATTATATGATATATAATTACATATATATTACAAAAAACAGCACCTTGATGACTCAAGGGTTAAGCAGTACTGATGAATTGCTCCTGCATTGACTGATAATATTGCACCTATTGTGAATTTAAATAGCATTGTGTAAATGTTTCCATAATCTACTTGATTTGACAAAATCTACTCGATCCTTCAAAATTAGAGCTTTTTGTGAGTAACTTGCTTTATCTAACATATTTCACATGTGTTTATATAAATGTGTCAGAATATAGAATTCAGCTTCTATCATTAGTGTCCTTTGGGTATTTCAGAAACCATACATAAATCTTAGTTTATGAACTACATGCAAAGGTAGACTCTGTTTTATGTATTCTACGTTTACTTTTTCCCAGCATTCTCAGCATCCTTCTTCTATGACCAACTTCACCATTCTGGAATTTACAGTGCCCCTCTCTCCATCTGTGGAAGGTGTATATCTTCACATTCTGTCCACACAGGACTCTTCCGCTTACCCCATTTGACCATTTCACTTCCTTCCCTCTGATTCCTATCTAGGTCCATGTGTAGGTTGCTCGAGAGCTGACATAGTGTGTTTTGTTTTCTTTCACAAGTATCCATTCATGATAGAGAAGGCTGCCTTCTTGTCAGTGGCTAGCAGAATCATTCAGGAAATGCTTGTTGAACCTCTAAAAAATTTGTGATATTGAATAAACATTTCAAAGAGAAGAAAAAATGCTCCGTTTTCAGGCAGTGCAATCTATCCATCAATATCTCCTCGCTGTGGCACACCAATAAGCAGCTTGAAAGCTGGCAATACAGCTGTCTGTGATAGATGCCAAGGAAACAGATGGTAGGAATGCAGGAAAAAATGCTTGCCATCACTTGGCATTAAAATCCTTTGCGTATGCACCAAAATGGAGAAGGAATTGACAGCCACTAGGGTGCCCAAGCAGTCTTCCACACCAGCGCTTGTCAGCTGGGCTATTTTAAACATATGTTCCTGAAGAAGCTCTTGGGATCACTCTACTTTCTCCATCGCAAGGGATTTTTTCCAGGAAAACAAACAAAGCAAGCAAACAAACAAACGAATGAACAAACAAAAATTACCTAAGTAGCCAGGCATGGTGTCACATGCTGAAAAATGTCAAATAGTTTCCAAAAATCAGCCTTTAGAAGCTGAGATGTTTGTATCTTTTTTCTGTTCTGGGATATTCACAGTAACAGCCACATCATAGGGTTGATATCATAAAATCATGTCTTCCTTGTGCTCATGACTATGGTTTTTGTCTTGAGTTTTGACTTTAAGAAGACACGAGGAATACAAAGCTTGGAGCCAGCAGCCACTGGCTCTATAAGGTCTAAAGTCCACCTGTGATTATTTCCAAACTGTTTCAATGAACCTGACTCAGCTAGCAAGCAACTATAGTTGCAAGAAGGTGGTATTACCAGAAGGTAGGACATCCAATGAGAACATTTGCTATGAGTCAGCTTGCATTGCTATCATGGACTACATGAGGCTGCTTGCTCTTGAAGAAGGGTCTTGTACAGATCACAGATTCTGAGTGGAAAATCCAAACAGCATAGGGCCAGTTGTCCCTGCATGGTAAATGGTATATACCATAATGGTGACACCGCCTGGCCAAAGAGGAAACCAGAGTAGGGTAAGTAGGCTTGTTCTTTTATAAAAGCCCTGTCAAAAGAGCTAATCACAGGACCATGAGAACTAAATGCCTTCCAAAGTCAGATCCCACAGTATCCTTTCACTGGGCACTAAATCTTTCTTTTTGTTGTTGTTAAGTTAAAAAGTTATTTATTATTAATGCATTATCTAAATATTTTATTTCTTAGAGATTGTTTTTACATTTTCTATTCTTGAGATTGTAATATAATTTCATCACTTCCCCTTCCCTTTCCTCCCTCCAAACCTTCCTCTATAGCCCTTCTTGCTCTCTTTCAGATTCATAGACTTTTTTTGATTAATTGTTGGTATAAGCACACATGTATATGTGTATACACACATAGTCCTAAATATAACCTGCTCAGTCTGTATAATGGTACATATATGTCTGTTTTCGGGGCTGAAAATTTGGTATTGGATAACCAATTGGTGTGCTCCTTCTTGGAGAAAATTATTTTTCTCATTTTTGGCATTTCCCAGCTGTTCGTAGTCCTTTGTGTAGAGTTGAGGTGTTGTGTGCTTTACTCCACTCAATTTGACATGTTTACTATTGTTGCCCTATTTGGGCAGTCATGTTTGTGAGATTTTATGAGTATAGTTTTTAACGTTACTAGGAGACACAGTCTCACATTGAACTCCTTGATCTTCTGGCTCTTACAGTCTTTCTACCTCTTCTTCTGCAATGTCCCTGACCTTGGGTACAGGATTATTTTATAGATATACCCATTGGGACTGGGTTCCACAACTCTACCTTTTGATTGGTTGTGGTTTTCTGTAATGTGGGAAAAATAAACTTTTCCAAGTAAGAGCTCATCAATTGGTTATCCAGTATAAAATGGGCTGCCTTGTAGACATACATTCAAGTAACATTATAAAGACTGAGAAAATTATATTTAGATGTGGTGTGTGTGTATGTGTGTGCACATACAAGCATGTAATGATAATTAATTAAAAATAAGTTGGTATGTAAAAATTAAATACATAAATAAAATTAATTATAAAAAGTACATATTGTGGATATTTCTTTTTTAAATTCCCAGCTTTCTTTCCTTTATTTGAGTCAGTTGTAGTATTTCTTGAGTGAACTTTAGCTCCCAATTGTGAGGAAAGGTTCTAGTCAGAGTATCTGGCTAGAATTAATATGCTATTGGCTCATGGAATGGGCACACTATCCAAGCAGGGTGGTCTACCATTGCTCATCAACATCTGGTCTAGCATTGCCCATCAACATTTGGTCTAGCATTGACCATCAATAGCTGGTCTACAATTGCCCATCAAGCTCCTTTGCAGAATCTGACTTTGAATACAAAGCCAAAGTCTGAAGGTTGTTGGAACTGAGCCACAGAAAATGTAGCTAGATCCTAGAGAGTCCAGACGCTGGCTGCAAGACTCAAGCTATATTGATGTCTGCTTCCCTGACACCTGGGAGTCTAGTGTTTCCTTCCTGTCTGATTCTAATGCCTTCATATGAAATCCTGGGCTTTGGTTACTTCTGCAAGGTTCATGGCTACTGCATATAAACCAGATGACTTTCTCTGAAAGTCCATCAAATGTCAACAGTGAATGGAAAACTCTTGCTTGAATGTTGTTTTTGTCATGGTTAAATGTGGACTTAAACTGCCTAGGTTGACACTGCTGTCTACTTAGTATTTGGAGTCTGATGACTTGCTGGGTTTAACAAACCCTGGAGCATCCGCAGGTCCAGACTTCAGTCAGGAAGCCATGGTGGGTGTGATCATGAGAACTGGACTCTGATAAAAGACCATAAGTCATGGAAAGTATCAGAAATTAAAACTTGGAACATTCTAGTTCAGCAGTTTTCAACCCTTTGGGGATTGCATATCAGATACCTCACATATCAACCATTTACACTACACTTCATAAGAGCAACAAAACTATGGTTACAAAGTAGCAACAAAGATAGTTTTGTGTCTGGGAGTCACCATAACATGAGGGTTTCAGTGTTAGGAAAGTTGAGAATCACTGTTCTAGACCCAAAAGTAGAACAGATAGTGGTATGCGGAGGTAGATATGGGTAGAAAACTCATGGCAAATTGTGTTTTGAAATCCAGATGCCACAATTTGGGCTCTGACTGCTGTGGTCAACATTGTCAGAAGTTTGTGATTTACTTCCTGAAAGCACATTCTCAACACCAGTAGGTTTCCATGCTCTGTGCTGGTAGAAGTCCCGTGAGTGGGGCTGTGCTTTGCTGGAGCTGGAGTAGTATGGTTGGCTAGAGCTTGTATACCAACAAAACAATCAGACCTGGAACAAAAAGGAGCTGTGGACAAATGAGGTGTTCATTTATGGAAATTCATGAACAAAGATTCATATTTCGTTCTAATCAATGGCCCAGATTAGCTGCCTACTTAGCAAGCCATTCAGTATACTTTATAGATCCATTCATAGCTTTCAGTCCTGTTGTGTTTTGCCAGTCTGTTCTCTGGAGTTAGTTCTTTATGTGGGTATGGGGTGTTCAGCTATCTTGTGGTGCTAGGCAGTGGGAGCACAGAGTTTGTCTAAGACTCAGATCCTGTAATTTGTCTTTCACACCTTCACACTGGGATGGGGAGACAATTTCAGTGCATACCTCCAATTTCAAATGCTCAAATCCAGGACTATGTGTCAGTAATCGTTACATCTATACTATTTGGACCATGCTCACACCCTTATGCCTGTGGCTTCATATTTTTATTGCAATATCTGGTTTCATTGGTTGCATATGCTACTATGACTGTTCTCATTTTACTGATAGGTGTTGACAGAGGTTTCTCTCCTGCCCAGTCCCACAGCCATTCAGTCCCAAAGAAATACACAGAGGTCTACATTAATTATAAACTGGTTTACCTAGTAGCTCAGGCTGCTTATTAATTAATTCTTGCATCTTAAATTAGCCCATTATTCTTATCTGTGTTAGCCACATGGCTTGGTACTTTCATCAGCGAGGCATTCTCATCTTGCTTCCTCTGCTTCTGGGTGACATCTGCAGACTGCATTTTCCTCTTCCCAGAATTCTCCTGTTCTCATCACCCTGCCTATACTTCCTACCTGGTTGCCCCACCTCTACTTCCTGCCTGGCTACTGGCTAATTAGCATTTTATTAAAATACAAATGACAGGGTACAGACCATTGTCCCACAGCAGATAGGAAACTGTGTTCAGAGAGATGAGTACTTGCCCAGGGTTATAACACTCAAACTGGGTTACATACACAGCACATGGTGGGGCAGATTGGGGAAGGGAAGATGTTTTCTCTAACTTTTATCTATGATATTTCTTAGTATATAACTTGGGGATAAGAGACTAATACATCTGAAAGGTTAGGACACCAGGCTCTGCAATGGGGTTCAATAATTGTGTCCCTCTAAATTTGAGGGTTAGAGTCAGAAACTGTCTTGTCTGTGATAACATTTGGCTATGGGGAATTGGGAAGGTCATTAGGTTTAAATGAAGTCATGAAAGTGCAGTCCACATAATAAGATCAGTGCCCTTGAAGAGGAGGCATTGGAGAGTCTCTGTGCTTTCTCATGACAAGCATGCATCCCAATAGGCCATGTGAACCCCCAGCAAGAAGGCAACCCTCTGCAAGCCTGGGAGATGCTCTCGGAAGACACCCAGATACCCGATCTCAGAGCGTCAGCCTCCAGAGCTGTGAGAAGCATCTGCTGCTCCAGTCCCTTGGTCTGTGGCATTCTTCACAGTCTAAAGGACTAAAGAATAGAGACAAGGGCACTCACGTGCTAAGCCTTACCCCTCTTTGCTGCTTGTCCCCCTATGCCGCAGGAGGCTTTTGAGGAATGCCTTTCTAATTAGCTTCTGTAGAGGAATGTAGGCAGAAAGCAGGACTGAGTGGTATCTACATCAAAGGCCCCACTGAGCTCCTATAGATCTGTAGGTTAAGGTTAGGCCTCCTGGTGGGGAAGCATCCCAAGAAAGGTCTCAGCTGAGGGTTGCATGTGTCACACTGCTAGTTACCTAGGAATAAAAGGGCTCATGGTCTGAACCTTAAGATAATCATGAATATCCGATACCTCTGTTCTACATCTTCTGCACCCCCAAGGTTTCCATGTTGAACATACTAACCCACCTCCCAGGTTTCCATGTTGAACATACTAACCCACCTCCCAGGTTTCCATGTTGAACATACTAACCCACCTCCCAGGTTTCCATGTTGAACATACTAACCCAAACCAGATGTGATGGAGCAAGTGTACGTAATCCCAAGACTAGAAAGATAGAAGAAGATCACACGTTTAATGCCAGCCTGGTCTATATAACAAATTTTAGGATCCCCTTGGTCATATAACAAGATCTTGTCTTGAAAAACAAAAAGAGACAAAAAAAAGATCCAAATCTAACCTCAGGTGGCATATATGTGCACTTCCTTGAATGGTAAGAGCATTCAAATTTTGAAGTTTGGTTTAAAGCAAACTCACTGAATTTAAAGACTACAGAAAGAAACTCGTGTGACTTCATGTCTCACCTTTGCTCCACTGCTCCCTTGAGCACCTTAGGGAAGAAAAATACTATTGGATTCGGTGTATAGTTCTGGGTCAGTAGACCATTGCTCTCAGTGCAACCTAGAACTTCTGTAATTCCTGCCAGGGCTGGTGTGCATAGACCGAAGGAAGGGCTGGAGAATCTTACCTAATAAATGGCGAATGATCAGGGCCGGTGTTCACTCTTTCATTACTATGCACAAATTAAAATCATCAATTCCTTGATCTTTAATGTTGTACTATAGCCCCTGGTATTCAGATCAAGAGAAGCTTTACTTTTGCCAACGTTCCTGGCATTGTTCAAACTCATATCCATGACATGTAGAGGATTTTTCGTTTCCATCCCACAACCTGCTCCCTTTATCTCTCAGGATCTGAATTATTTTAAAAAAATCTATATCACTTATTTGAATCATATGCTTATTTTAGATGCTGAATCAGAATTTAAATTCTAGCTCCTACTCACAACAGAGTACTTAAAAAAAATACCAGGAAGTAAATATCACAAATATAATTCAATGCTATATTGGTAGCTCTAGAGTAATGATAACATTTGTAGTGAAGGACCCATGGAGGCAGCCTGCAGGTATTCAAGGCTGACCTTCCAGAATTTAATCTGTCACAGCACCAAGGTAAGAGACAACATGGAGGGAGGGAGCAGGGCAGAGCGGGAAGGCCAGGACCTCACCAGGTAAAATGCTCCTGGCAAGAAGCTCAGTGGACAGAACAGGGAGAGGTAACCCTGCCCTTGGTGGCTGGAGGGAGGGGAATAGCCTCAGCTGAGAATCTTCTGGAAGTTGATAGCCCTGAGCTTGAGGACAGGAAGTGGATCACTTCCTGGGTCATCTCTCTGCCTGTCTCTGCTAGAGATCTGGAAACTCTGAAGCTTCAGGGGTCACCTGGCCATCCACAGCTGTGTCCACGCAGGGTGGTTACCCAGGAGATCTTGAAATCATGGAGACAAGTTGTCTACCCACACAAATCTTAGTGCTGTGGTTGCTCCCCCAGATGCTTGCCTAACCATGGGCTCAACAACATAACCGGGCGTAGGAAGGACAGGCGTCCACACACTTGGCTGAGCTCTCATGATTATCGACGCCAATCTCCAGCTTTCAAGGGCCCACAAAGAAGCCATTCAGCACTTCATCCTTTTTCCTTTTTTCTTCTTTTGGTTTTTCTCCATATTATGCTTTTAGTAACATCGCACCTTTAACATATTTAAAATATTTATATTCTGTTCTCTTCCATTCTTCTAATTCTGCTTGTGCATATTTTGCAATAGTGAGTGATCTTTTCCTAATTCTTTTTTATTATGACTTAATATTCCCCTTCTTACAATTGTCCAATTTTGTTTTCAAATATTTTCATTTTTGAGGATTAAAACCCTCTTCTAATCTCTTGCTCTTGTCCCGCCATAGACATATTCCCACTCCTCTTTCTTTTCATTCATTTATCTCTGCTTCTCTAGTTCCCAGTCTCCCTCCTCCCTTCCATTTACCCACACTTTCTAGACTTATCCTAAATAGTTTACAAAGGCACAGAATGTTCTGCATTAGTTTTACCATTTCCTGGTAGACTGATAGAACTTAACTGACTTTCAGTGCCGTTCTGTATCCTGCACAGGTTGGTGTTACCGCTGCTGTGACAGTTTTCTCTTCTCAAGTCGAGGCCTCCCTGGTAGGCTGCTTCGTGAGTATATCCCCAAATAAGAACAGAAAAGATTGCTGAGCAGCCAGAGGTGTAGGTCTCAACAAAGAAACACAAGAAACAGCAAAAGGCAGGGAAACATGACTTGTTTAAGGTGCGTAACTCAGTTACTGAATCCAAAGACACTGAAGGAAGTGAAATGCCAGATGAAGATTTTTTTTAACATAATCTTTTTATTGATTCCTTTGGGAATTTCAGATCATGCACTCCAATCCCACAATTTCTCAGTCCCTTTGAGTCTGCCTTTCAGCCTTGTAGTGTCCCCACAAAGGGAAACTTTAAAAAGCAATAAAAATAAAATAAAAATACAAGCAAGACTATTAATCAATAAACATTAAAAAGCAAAAAAAAAAACCAACAAAAAGAGCTAACAACAACAACACAAACACAGCTCTCCCATCCTCCACCTCTCCATCACCTCCTCACTCATCTCAGGGGTGTAGGGATCTGCAGTGGAGCACGCATTTGGGATCATATCCTTTTGTCCAGTCAGCTCCGCTCACAACTGCCCATAATGAGTCCTTGTTCAGGTTCAAGGCCTCTGGTTTCTGGCACACCATCAACATTGCACCCTCACCAAAACTCCTCCCAGATATCCTGCTGCTACCCCAGCCATGGAGATTCTGTGGCTATTGTTCCCCAGGACCAGTCCTTCCATGTGCAGTCCCGCAAATCATAGATGGTGAAGATCTTGGAGTGGACCAACTCAAAGCCCTAGCTGTGGGCCTGGGTGGTAGGCAAGCTGGTTGGTTTGGACCAGATAAAAATTTTGAATGTTTGCTAATAAAAGCGACCAGTGCTCTCGGAAGTGATAGAGACAGGCAGTTTCTGCTGAATATTTATCACTTTCGTACCATTGTAAAATCGGGAAGTCGTAAGTGGACCTAAGCGGTTGTTTGTCATCTGCGGAGCTACAGGGACAACAGGCAACCCCTCCTTTGAGACTCTTGGGATCCTGCCTATCAGTTCCCACCCATGTCAGTATGAAAGCTGTTTTCCTTGGTGCACACACGATCATCCTCTCTCTCCTACTTACCTATCCACAATTGTTTGTGTGTAATTTCTCCCTCAGAACTTTCCACACTTTGCCTTAAATTTTAGCAAATTCTGTTATTGCATGGTAACACATTTCTTGGGTCCTAAGAATAATTTTATTTTATAAAATAATGTCTAATTTTTCTTAATTTTCTCCAGTCATCTTGATCTACAGTATCTTAATCCAGAAAACCTATAGTTAAATAGGCGAGAGACAGTTGAACAGATTCTGAGGCCCTTCCCCCAAAAGACAGATATTTACAGTAATTGGATTGAAATTGGAAATGGTTTTAATTTCATCATATTAAGTCTATGTTCCAAGGCCTACTTGGGAAGGTATATATTAAAACAAAACAAAACAAAAAACAAACAAAAAACCACTAGGAGCATTGTTATTTTAGGGCAAATGAACTTAGAGCTTTACTCTAGCCCACAAACTCATCCAGAGGATTTATAAAATAATGGCAATTTCCTGGTAAATCTGAGGAATGCGCTGCGCCTAGAAAGCAGATCTCCGCCACTGCTGCCCTCCACACTCCCCACAACCACTTAGGAGCTTAGCTATTTTGAAAACGCTAGATGTGAATAAATAGCTGTATTGATTGGGAAGCTAAACCGCCGAGAGATGAAAACTTCTGGCCCCAATAACACAGCGATTTTCAAATGCAGAAATTGTTTTCAGGCTTTTCATCTTTCAAGGCAATTCAAAGACTACAGCGAACAACACAAAACAGACATTGCTTTCTAGTTGCTGTTAATGCCATTCATCAGCACATAATACCTAAAGTGGCCAAAATATGGTGTTTCATATACCATAAAACAGCCAGGTGTCTCCCAAGAAGCCTTTTAAAATCAAAGAATTTAATTATTACCAGCGTAGAGGTGTATCCGTCCCACAGGTAAGCCTCTGTAGGTACCTCAGCATTTGTCAGGAAGAAGGCTTGCTGGGAGTTTGGTCTGAAGAATAAGAAGGGATCCTGAGAAGCTAATTAAATAGAATTTTGGGGGCTGGAGAGATGGTTTAGTGGTTAAGAGCATCCAGTGGGATGCTCTTCCAGAGGAACTGGGTTCAATTCCCAGCACCCATATGACAGCTCACACCTGTCTGTAACTCCAGTTCCAGGCCTTCTGACAGCCTCAGACATACATGCAGGTGAAATACCAATGCACATAAATAAATTATTATTAAAATTTTTTTAAAAAATTATTGTATTTAAAGGATAACTTGATTCACATTGTCTTTAAAACAGGATAAATTTCTGTAACATAAAACAATATGATATGAAGATACAATTAAATATGTTCTAAAATCAAATATAAGAGACATGAGTTTTTCTCTTTCTAATTAATTTAAGTCCTTTCCAGCAGAAAACATTATTTGAATACCAAATCTTTCAACAAAGAATTTTTTTTGGAGACAGGTTTTCTTTGCGTAACTGTGGCTGCCCTGGAGCTCAGTTTGTAGACACGGCTGGTCTTAAATTCAGAGATCTTCCTGCCTCTGCCTTCTGAGCACTGGGGTTAAAGACACATGCCACCACCTAGCTTCAACAAAGAAATTCTAATGAGAGGATTGTTTTTAGAAATGTAAGCAAGACAAAAGGATGATTTTGAAAAAGGATAAATTGTCTCAATACAAGGGAGCTGTCTAGAAATGATCAAAATTATGGGTTTGAATTTGGGCTTCACAGTGATGTCCACAGAGAAAGAGAGGGAGAGAGAAAAAGAGAGACAGAGACAGAAAGACAGAGATAGAATAAGGGAGAATGAGTACTGAGGAGAGAAACAAAGAGAGACAGAGACAGAGAATGAGGAGAGAGAGAGTATGTGAGGAGAGAGAGAGAGAGAGAGAGAGAGAGAGAGAGAGATGAGAGAGAGAGAGAGATAGCTTCCCCAGTAACTAAAAGTAGATGTGGGTCTTAGGGGAGCTGAACGAGTGTAGCATCTTGCCAAGAAAGTGTACATCATGCCAACAGGTGAAAACTGGAGCGAGACCAATTCATTCTCTGTCTGCATAATATCTGGCTCATGTTACTGCTTTTCATTGGCTTATATCAGCCAAAATAAGGCTAACAAAGAGGTTCTGAAAATCAAATCTGAAGAATTGGCCTTTAGACAGAGAAGCGTGTCCAGTGTGGACAAGCCAGAAAGAGTCCTCTGTTGAATGACGTGGGTTAAACAATCTTAGGCTATGCCAAGATAAACAAATTATATATGTTTTATTATAAGGGGAAAACTCACAAGACAGGAATAAGTCCAACCTCAGCTGTGAACCATGGGAACCACAGAGAGAGTGAATCCTGGGTGGCCATCATTTTTCTCCTGGTACCCCTAAAGTCCCACCTTTTAAAGATCATTGGCTGACAGAGATTCCACATCACCTCCCTCTTTTGTCTAAATAAGAGAGTTACAAACCCAATACAAAAGTATATACACTAGGGACAGATCTCAAGTATAAAATTAGGATTACAACCAACATAAACAATATTAAACAAGGAACACATGCTAAATGTTTTAATAAACATTTTATTTTAAAGAGTCTAAGTCTTGTATTGGAAATGGCTTGTCTAAATCATAAGAGGAAGGTAATTAAGACTATCTAATCTTTAACCCCATTGAAGGCCTGAGAAAGGAGATAATATTACTCCTTTGAGTAGGCAGGAAATGCAATCAAGCAGTTTCCAAAGCATGCAGTAAATGACAGAGACAACTGGAAACCTGAGCAATCACTCAAAGTCTCATTTGCAATGTCGAAGAAACCAGCTTTGGCTAAGGCCTAGCATAACTGACAGACCATTTTTTAGAAGCAGGAAAAATTTTCAATACTGTCTTACCCTGTCTTGAGGATTGGTATTCTTTGTGTGTGTGTGTGTGTGTGTGTGTGTGTTTGTGTGTGTGTGTGTGTTGTGTCCTGCTTATCCAGTCTGGAAACCATGTACTTTGTCAGTGGTTGAGGCATGGGCAGTTCCTTGCCCAAAGGCCAATTGTGCTAAGAAGAAAACAAACTCCAAGTCGAGTATCTTTGGTGCTCAACATTTTCTGGGGAATATATTAGTGCTGTCAGAAGTAATTGTGTCTCACATCAACAGAACCCTAAGTTATTTAAATACCATGTTCTACAGATCCTTGAAGTGGTTGAAGATTACCTATCTATACAGAGTACAATCTCTATGTATCTAAAGAACCTAATTAATCTGACTATATGTATAATAAAGATGAATAACTATTCACCTATAATACTTTCTACCTGCATAACTTAAACACTAAGATTTTATATCAGAATATTAAGCAATCTGTAAACTGCAAAGAAAAGAAGGACAATGAGCTCAGAATGTAAATAGTGTATAAGTATCTTGATCAGAGTTAGGAATATATAATACAATTTGAATATATATCCTAAAAATTATATCAGTATACAAAATGTCTTAAACAGAGGTAGAAACATGCATGCATACAATCTGAATAAATAACTTTGCATAGGTGTACAAATATTGTAAACAGAAATAAAAAATATACTTTGACCTTGTATCAATATATAAGAAACTATACCAATGTAAATTGTCCATAAATAATAGCTTACAAGTATTCATTCCATTACTCACTATTATTACTATTAGTGTGAGTAAGTTCACACTAATCTACCTATGTCTCAGCACCCTCTGTCATTGGATGGGTTTTATTTGTCAAATTGGTCATAGTTTTTTTTTTTTTTTAAGTGCTGATTTTTTCTTTTAGCTGGTCATTATCAGTATATAAAGACTGTATCATTTTTAAAAGTACCTCATTTTTGGCTCTATTATCAAACCATTTCTTAAGGTGAAAATATGGAAGGTAAAGCTAATCCCTAGAATCTAACATAGTGATGTAGAAGGTAAATCACTTCAGTCTTGCATAATACTATCCATGGTATAAG
The DNA here is from genome assembly GCA_004026605.1 of Ondatra zibethicus. Lineage (NCBI taxonomy): Eukaryota > Metazoa > Chordata > Mammalia > Rodentia > Cricetidae > Ondatra > Ondatra zibethicus. The sequence goes on from PVIU01019985.1 coordinate 26,397, forward strand.
GAAAAAAGCTGTTGAACTCTTGTATCCTTAAATTATTTGTCATCTTGACCTTTTAAATTATAAATTTGACCTTATAAATCTCACCTATAATGAGCTGGAGTAAATGTAATAACTGGCCAGTAGGTGTTGCTATTGTAGACGCATATCTGGCTTGAACAGTTTGAATTGGTTTTAGCACATTAGATACTAAAAATATGCTTAAATTAAAAGCAGCTATTTAATGCAAATCACAGACTGTGCGCTTCACAGAGATCCCTGACTGGTTGGCCACAGTGCAGGGACAGCAAGGCAGAGACACCAGACGCCAACAGAGACACCCAGGGAAGCCCATGCCATGCCTGAGCTTCTGAGGCACACCAGGGAAGCTGAACACACAGGCTGCCCTGCCGCAGCCTTGGTGCAGCCAGCTGCACAGTCCATTGGTGAGACAGGTATCTGGGGACCCCAAGTGGCTCTGAGATGTACCGAGGTCAGAGGCCACTCACCACACACAGGTATGGTCAGTACAAATGCACTCACCATACACAGGTATGGTCAGTACAAATGCACTCACCATACACAGGTATGGTCAGTACAAATGCACTCACCGCACACAGGTATGGTCAGTACAAATGCGTCACGTGGAGCCTGATGGCAGCTGGCTGGAACCCGAATCCCCAAGCCCCACATTGGGCACCAACTATTGAATGACGTGGGTTAAACAATTTTAGACTATGCCACGATAAATCAATTATATATGTTTTATTATAAGGGGCAAACTCACAAGACAAGAGCAATAAGTCCAACCATAGCTGTGAAGCATGGAAACCACAGAGCGCGAACCCTGGGTGGCCTATTATTTTTCTCTGGGTACCCAAAAGGTCACCCCCTAACCTGGTCCTACCTCTTAAAGATCATTGGCTGATAGAGATTTCCCACCAGTCCTCTAATTCCTTGTTCTCACAGGTGTTTTATTTCTCAATTTTTTTTCACATAAGTTAAGGTGAAACATGGCTGAAAATTTGAAGCTATTAATTTGAAAAATTACATTGACTGACATGACAAAAAAACTAAACTTTGTGCTCCTTGGCTCAATCTACCAGTCTAATCTTTTCTGGTATAAGCACTTAAACATATAGTTTTCCAGATAAACTTTCTCTTAGCTGAAAACCACATATTTTAATTTTTTTCCTTTTCATTCTATGTAAAATATTTTCCTAATTCACTTGAGATTGCTTCTTTAATACATGGACTATTTACAACTGTGTGGCTGAATTTCCAGTTGCCCATTCAGAGGTTACACTGCTGAGGTATTCTGGGAATAAATCCCATTTTGAAGGGAAAAATCATAGCTTCACAAGGTTTTTACAAATATGACAATAACTTTTCTAAAAGATAAGTGTTCCCACAGCTCTGCAAAATGGGTTGCTCCACGTGGATATGGACATATACACTTGCCATGGATCTGCCTATTGGTCTGTCAGCTGTGCATTCACTGTATAGTCTTGTGAGCTCCAACAGTAGACTATATCTTTTTTCATATATCTTTTTGCTATTGGAAAAATACAAAATTGGTTATGATTAATGAAGTATTAATTAAGTCTATTAAGTCTAGGTATTAATGAAGTCTAGATAAACATAAAACATTTAGACATGTTCTGTTACTAAGTGAAATATCAGCTAGACATAAACATGATTTTATTAAGATAGTACAAATCCCCAAAGAGTTGGAAATTCATGGAAACAACCTAAATGCCCCTTGACCGAAGAATGGGTAAGGAAAATGTGGTCTGTTTACAAAATGGAGTACTATACCGCAGAAAAAAAGGGATGGTGGAATGACCTTGCTCCATTCCCCCACACCATGAGGCCTTGGAACAATGGCATTCACTCTTTGATCTAATAGTCAAATTTACATAGATTCAATCCCACAAAATTACCTGCTAACAGACCACATAAAAATTTCGATAAAAGTCAGGCACTGAGCAGGAAAGCCGCATGCCCCACCTTTGCTAACAAACAAATACTGGGTGTCCCCAAAGCTGGTTATCACCAAAGAGATTGGATGAGGAGAAAGGGTGGATTCAGGACTCAGGGATGTTTAGTAACTTTATCTGATGTTTGGATGTCAGATACATCTCCTTAAATGCTGGCTCTTTCTTGGGTGGTGCCACCTGTTCCAGAGTGTTGCTTTGTCAGGTTCTACCTGCCCCTTTCTGTGATTTTGATATGTATATTATCATTGTCCTTGTCTGTGGAATTTTCCAACTGTGTCTGTAAAGACTAGAAACCTCATGGAGATCAGCCCTTACTCCTACTCTTCTTCTTGCTACTTCTATTTCTTCCCCTTACTCTCCTCTTTCTTCTCCTTATCTTTCCCCTTACTCTTCTTATTCTTCCTCTCCTCCACACCCCCTCCACTTTATTTTTTCTTGCACAAAAAATAAAGAAGATGCAGAGGTAATGTACTTGAGTTATTTTTTTACCCACAGATCCTCACCTGCCATAGACATCCAATTCTGAGCCCTGAGGGGGGTACTGAGGCTGGTACTCAAGGCCTCTGATATTCTGGTGCCCAAACAGGGACAGAAAAGGTAATTTTCAAGACTACTCAGGAAAGAGGTAGCTTCTGTCAGAAACTGTTCTAGCAGAGAGAGCTTTTCCTGGGAAAACATATTTTGAGTTCTCCCCAATTGATGGTCTATGGCAGGATCTCACCAAGGTTGCTACAGAACCCAAGGTGCCAGAATTTCATTGATGGTGAGTAAAAAGAAAAAAATTAGTTTCAATCTAGTTAGTTAATTGTATCACTTGTATTTTCTTTATTCTTACAGAGTATTTGACAAGTTTTATCAATTACCAAGAAAAGATTATGGAACTTTATGTGTCCCATCAAATACCAAGAGAAGAATATTATTCTATCAGTTAACAAGAAGAATGCTGAAGTATAATTTCAGTAGACTTCCAGAGTGTTTTGAGTATTATTATTCTTAAGCCATTTTTTCAGAGACTTTGTATATGTTGCAATGTGATGAAGGCAAGCTACATTGCCGTTATCAGAATTGCAGCTCACTTGAGCATTGTTTTTGGTAATTTTGCAAGGAAAGTGGTCAAAAGTATTTATCTGTCTTCTTTTTATTCATGTGGTGGTTTGAATGGCAAAAGTCCTCAAAGGCTATTTGAATATTTGGTTCCCAGTAGGTGGAACTATTTGGAAAAGGGAAGAGGGTATGGCCTTGTAGGAGGAGGTATATTACTTTTGAGACTTCAAAATCCTACACCATCTCCAGTTATCTCTCTCTGCCTCATGTTGTAGACCAGGATGTAAGCTTTCAGCCACTCCTCCAGCACCATGCCTACCTGATAATCTATACCCACTGTGATTGTCATGGTTCATCCTCTGAAACTATAAGCCCCAATAAACTGTTTCTTCTGTAAGTTGCCTCCATCATGGTATGATAGAAGTTGATACCAGGTATTGGGTTATAGCTGTCACAGGACCTTACCATGCTTTTTTCTTTTGTGGAATTTAGAAGACTGTGGGACTTTGGACTAGGAAAGTGGTTGAATGTTATAAGCAGGTCTTAATGGGCTCTTCCTGTAGGAGCTTGGAAGACAGTGGTGCTGGACTACACAGACTATGGAGGTTTATAGCTCCAAGGGTTTTAGAGGGAAACAAATACTAGCAACAGAGTGAGAGACCTTTTTTGTGATGTTTGGGTAAGAATGTGGTTCTTTATGCCCATGTCTTAAGGATCTGTGTAATATTAAGTTGAAGGATTTAAACTAATTTTATTGGCAGAGGATATTTAAAGACATCCTCATACTGGCTCTGCTTTATACTTATTAGTAATCATATTATGCAGACTTATAATGAAAAAGCATGCAGGACAAAAATATATGAGGAGAATATGTTCTGCTTAAGTTATTTTTTTTCTATATGAGTGAAAATTTCAACACAAGGAATGTCAAGTATGATGTCAAGAACTTCATTGAGAGTTTGCTTCAAATGTAGAAGAGAAGGAATCCTATCCAGGGCATCCGTTCAACTGTTGACAAAGGCTTAAACTGACTCTGTAACTTCATTATTGAGAATACCTATGATATTAAATATGAAAGTGCAGATTTCTCTATGTATCTTGGTGTGGAGTCCTTTGAGTACAGACTTTTGAGTATATAGCTGGATGATACAGTGACTCTGTGTTTAGAAATGTGGTTTTCTATGACTGAACTAATAGACACTCTCATTTTCTCATTTTCTCAGAGAAAGATTTTTTTTTCAGTATTTTAAAAAACAATAGACAGTCTCATAAAATGTAATGAAAAATTAATCGCAGTATAGCTTTGGCTTGCATTTCCTTTTTTGGTTAAGGATATTGATTTGTTTTACATGTTTAGTATCCATCTATACTTTATCTTTTGAGAATGATCTGTTCATTAACCTATTTATTGGTTGAATTAGTTTGTTTTGTTTTAATTAATGATTCTTAAACATTTTAGATATTAATCCTCTATCAACTGCATGGCTGGTAAAGATTTTCTTCTATTGTGTAGGCTTTTTCTTCAGTCTGGTGTATAGAGGCTTTATAATGTCATGCAATCCCATTTGACAGTTCTTTGTATAATTTAATACTGTCTTTAAAGTCTTATCCAGAGTAATAAGAAAAGTGAAAAGAAAATAGGACACAAATAGGAAAAGAAGATGTTAAAGTATCCTTATTTGGCTAAGTTATGCTCTTCTGTATAAAAGTCCCCCAAAACATCACTAAAGCCCTTTTAGTCAAGCATCTTGTTACATACAAATCATCATCTAAAAATCAGTAGTTCTTTTTATACATCAATGACAAATACACTGAGAAAGAAAATCCACACATTAAGCATACATGTAGAATCACCCTAACCAAGTTGGTGAAAAATATCTGCAAAGAAAATGAATCCCATCAACATTTAAACAACATTTTCCCATACTTTTAAATTAACAAAATGAAAGCAATGCAATTAAATAGTTATTCTAACAGTAGTAATAGTCTTAAAAAGTTAGAAAAATCTATTGTATGTGTGTTTATGTACATATTTGCTTGTGTGCATGCATGTCTGTATGTGGGAGTGTGTGGAAGCCAGTGGTTGTTGGTGTTAGACATCTTCCCCTAATTCTTCTCTACTTTATGGTTTTGAGCCAGGGTCCTCTCACTGAACCTGGAACTCCGGAATAGGCTAGACTAGCTGGTTGAGATTCAGGGATCCTCCTACCACTGTCTCATCAACACTGGCATTATAGTCACACTTTGCTATGCAGGAAGGTTTTTTTTTTCTTTTTGTTAATAAGTATGGATGGCAGGGAACAAGGGTAGCAGTTTGTGCTTGCCTGCCTTCCCTACTGAACTATTGCTCTAGCCCCAGAAAAAGCCACTCCAGAATATCCTAGGACATCAGCTTTTCAGTGACATTGTCATTTCTTCTTGTGGCTGTTTTAACGTAAATACGTGTTCTTACCAGGTGTGAACAAGACCTTTTTAGACTTTTGCACCCCTAGAAAGTGTGCTGTGTAACACAGCAGCCGAGAAACCTAGAAGAAACTAAACCCAAAACTGGCAGAAACCTTGGAAAAAATCTTGCCTGCCTTGTAGCTGATTTACCAGCTGTTTGAGATCTCAGCACCCTCAGTGTGGTGGCTACAATGTGTGGGCAGGGGTAACACCGCACCTAAGAGCATGCTGAGCTACCTCCATAACTTCTTTCTTTCAGTAGGCCCTGCTTCCTCCACTGCTTGCCAGTTTTTCACACACCTTCTCTAACATCTCCATTTTCATTCAAATTCCTCCAGGGCAATGCAAATCAAGATTTCCCCACCTTGAGCTTGGCCTAGAAAAAGATAGTTCCTCTCATCTGGTGCCTAGTGTTATCTTGATCGCCTAGTTTCAGAGTCCATGCCTTTGACTTATTGAGAACTCAGTTCATCCTAAAACAACAACAACAAAAACAGGAATTATTTCATGTTTACATTATGAAATATTATTATTTCATTATTACAATATGAGCACTATGCAAACAGAAAACAACATTGCTTTTGAATCATTTGGATCCTGTATTTAACCTGGGAAGGTGTTGTTTATAAATAAAATATGAAAATGGAGCTCAGTTTCCTCTTTATACATTTTCACCTTCAAAAATGCCCAAACTTCCTGCAACTGGAATCCAGGTCACTTCATGATGTTATACACTTGCTGTTGGTATCTGCAGACACCAAAATCTGTGTTCTTTAAAGAGAGAGAACCTACATATGATCTGATAGGATATTTTAAATTTTGCTGCATTCCTGTGAACAATTTCGTAAGCAACAGCCAAGAATAATAAGTATATTAATAATATAAGTACATATAAGTATAATAGAAAACTTCAGAAGTTCCCCTTTGAATTTATGAAAGGCATGGCATGATGTTTAGTTTGTGTCTTAAATATTATGGTAAACAGAACCATGAAATAAAATGAAAATGAATATCCAAGCTCTGTTGGTTAATTCATATAGAAGGTTTTGATTAAACTCTGTTAGTCACAAATCAAAACCAAAAACCTGAACATAGGCAAAGTATTTGCAGGGAAGATGGGAGGCTGATGGGGTAGGAAGCAGAGTAATTAGAATACATTTTATACTTGTATGAAAATGTCAAAAACAAATTTAATTAATAAAACCCCCTCAACTATTATTGGATGGAATAGTATTAATAAGCATTAATAAAAGCGATTTCTTCTACTTTTTTACATGTTCAAAATCCTCCCCCCACAAAAAAGGTTAAAACACCACTTCTCTTCTTGGACAGAAGAACATAAAAGGCAAAATCAGGGAGGGTCTCTAACGCTTATGTTGGAAAAGCGGTCAAGCTCATTGACTGGTAAGGGGTGCTTTCCTAGTTTAGTACTGGGCCCCCTGGCTCTGAAGCCCACCACTTCTCTTGCTTATTTACCTTTTAGGAACATCTGGAGATAAGTAATCTAAATATTCCCTTTGGGGAACTACGTTATTAGCATCTAGTCATTACTGTAGGGAGTTTGTAAACATCTACCCTTGGAGCCAGGCTTGTAGACCAATGCGAAATATGACCCCATCAAACACGACATTGGCTTTTCATGTCCGTTCCTTTCATTCTGTGACCAAGCACCAACAACCCATGAGAACTTGTCTTTGCGTGGAGACCTCATCTCAGGAACAGCAGGAAGTCTAAAGTTGGAGTTTGAGGTTGGCTGGAGTAAGGAGCCACAGTCAGGCCGCATCCTTTCCCTGTACGTGGTCCAGTTCATCGTTCATCTCCCAGTACCTTGCAGGCATCCTTCCCTCCACAGATGTAGACTGAGGCTGCTCGTCAGTTTCCCAGCTGCCCAAACCTGAAATAATCGCACAGAAGCTGTGTTAATTACAGCACTGCTTGGCCTATTAGCTTATGCATATTTCTAGCTAACTCTTACATCTTAAATCAACCTATACCTATTATTTTGTATTTTACCACGAGGCTCATGGTTTATCAGTAAGGGTCCCTGGCATCTGTCTCCTTCAGCGGCTACATGGCATCTCTCTGACTCAGCCTTCTTTCCTCCTCTATCTGCTTGGAATTCCCGCCTTGCCCTATTCTGTGCTGCTATAGGCCCAAATCAGCTTCTTTATTAGCCAATGTTAATAAAACATATTTACAGCATACAGAGGGGAATCCCACATCACACAGAAATCAGGTTTCTAAATTCACTCACTGCATTTGGATGTTAGTTACATCTTTTGATCTAAAATGTTTACCTTTCTACACTGCTCTTTTTTTCTTAGTACATTGTAATTTTTTTGAGGGTGCATGTTAATTGTTGCTTATAACTGTAATGCTTCTTTGCTAGTCTATAAAGAGATACAGTTTTACTGAGGGAGAAGCTTCCTTTTCTGGCTAAGTATTACCAATGAAAACGCCCACCTGAGCCCTACAATATGTATGATGGTGTGACATCTTTGGTGTAGAGTCTTAGGCCAGTTCCTAACACTGCGGTGGAGATGCAGAAGCAGATAAGTGTTGGTCTGTGGCCCAGACTGGTTTAGCACTGCTATAGAAGGCTTTTCATCTGGAATTTGGCTACAGGTTCCATTTGGTTCTTTTACCATTTTCTTTCTCCTGTAATTTTTATAAAGTCGACTCAGGATTCAAGGCAGCACGTCAGCAAACTACATGTGAGCCACAAATGAGAGCTACGTTCATGATTTCTAAATTCCAAGTTGTCATTGTTAAATATGCATAAACAAATGGGGGTAGAAAATAAGAGTAATTAGGTATTATTATATTATTAACATAATAATATAATAAACATATTATTATATCTTTTCATTTAACTCAATAGTCTAAATACAATCCTCTCAATGTAGAATCATTATCCTCATTATTAATGAGATATATTAACTTCTTATTTTTTCCTTCTAATCTTAAAAACTCCACCACATTTTGTAAGTGCACACTGCATCTCAGCTTGTCCTTGCCATCCTGCTTGGTCAGCATACATATATGCTAGCAGCTATAACAACCTGAGATCTTGATTACATCAGAATTCAGAAGCAATTCTTCTTCTTCTTCTCCCTCTTCTTCTTCTTCTTCTTCTTCTTCTTCTTCTTCTTCTTCTTCTTCTTCTTCTTCTTCTTCTTCTTCT
>PVIU01019986.1:0-35047 GCA_004026605.1 Ondatra zibethicus
CAGCAGATCTCTGTGAGTGTGAGGGTTACACAGTGTTTCCCAGGCCAGCAGATCTCTGTGAGTGTGAGTGTTACACAGTGTTTCCCAGGTCAGGTGTAGCTACATAGTGAGACCCTGTCTCAAAACACAAAAACAAGTAAGCAAACAAACAAGCAAAAGCTCTTAATAATTAAATGAGCAATGATATAAAGATTCTAGAAAAGTCTAAACCATCATCTGAGTAAGTACAGGAGAAGTCAGTTTGAGGGAGGGGGTGAGAAAATAGAAATCCATACAGCAGAAACAATGTATGCAGACACACTAAAATAAGCAAAAAATATGATTTGTTTGGTTTGTTAGAGGGACACATTTATGTAACCAATATGTCACTTGTTTAATTTCTGCTGTGCTGTTCACAATGTCAGACTCCCCTTTCTTGGCATCTCAGTCTAAGGGTCTTTGCTTGGATGCCCTGAAAACAACATGACTGTATCAGTTTGAAAATCTTTTTAACTTTGAATTCTGCTTTTTATTTTGCTCTGTGATTTTTTTTCCAAATGAGGCTCTTTGTGGGAAGCTACATGCTTTCATTGTCCATGTCTAAAAAGATGGAAAAGAGTGGCGCTTGGTGCAGGAACAGAGAATGTGATGAATGAGAAATAAGAATGAATGAAAAATTGAGGGGCTGGAGAGATGGTTCAGTGGTTAAGAGCACTGGCTGTTCTTCCAGAGGTCCCAAGTTCAAATTCCCAGCAACCACATGGTGGCTCACAACCATTTATAATGAGATCTGGCGCCCTCTTCTGCCCTGCAGGCACACATGCAGCCAGAACACTGAGTACATTATAAATACATCTGAAAAAAAAAGAATAAATGAAAAATTGAAGAGTCCAAAGAACCCAGGCATCAAACACACAGGCCAGTCTGAGAGGTACACTATCCAGGATGGGAAGTGTGGGTTTCTGTGAGTTATGCAGCGACTGGGGCGGAATTTAGGAAGGTTTTAGTTTTGTTTTAGTGCTGTCAAACTAACCCAGTATTTAAAGTGCAGATGAGGAAACAGGGGATACTGCTCTCTCATTAGGCATAACAGTGTGACAGTTTCCCTTTATAACCTGGGAGCAGTTTCCTGAGGGAGAACTTAGCAGATCTGTGGGCTTCCACACCCAACCCTGGGGTGGGGGTACTAAAACAGAGCCAACACACCTGGGTTTATTTTTCTTCTTACGATACATGCCTTCTGCCCTTCAGTGGAGCGAGGGGAGACAGGTGGGTATTCCTGGGGAACAGTGGAAGGGTCTAGATTTTGTCGTTCCCACCATCCCACTGTTTTATTTAAGACGCGTCTTCTATGATATAGTGATGTCATGGTGGCCTGCAATATACAACTAAAGACTCAGTACACATAGAATATTTTAGGCGTGTGTGCGCGCACGCGTGCATGTGTGCGTTTTATGGTTACTTGAGACTAATAATCAGAAAAAGTAATGCCTTCTCAGGATTGGTGGTGAGCATTAATAAGCCCATCACGCAGAATTGTGAGCTCGAGGCCAGCCTGTGTTATACCGTGGGATTCTACCCCACAAACACCAGAAGAAATCAGGTCCAGCAGGACTTTTGTCCACACAGGGACTGTGCATGGTTTATACTCCCCAAGTCCCCTGAGAAGGCTGTTTCACAAACTCGTGTCTGCCCCCCACCCCCAGGTCAGCTCATTTCGGATCAACTGGCAGAAATCATATCTAAATATGACCCCAATGTCTACAGCATCAAATATAATAACCAATTAGCAACGCGGGCTGCACAAGCAATTTTTGATGACAGTTATTTGGGTAAGTAAATGCGAAACTAAGGGGCACCCAGCACCGAATGGGTGTTGAATGTTTAGGCTATGCTATAATTCAGTAATTAAAAGTGAAGAAAGCGCTTATTTGTACACGTCTAGCAATAATAAGTAACCCTGAAATGTGATTCCTGTGTTGTAGGCACTAAGTGTTTTCTTCCTGTTGCTCCTGTCACCCCGGCAAGTCTATAGAGAGCTCCATTCCCACTCCACTCCCATTTTATAGGTAGTGATGCTGAGGCTCGGAGGCCACGCTGCTTGCTGGCTGTGGGCTGTGCTGTGCCCCAGCCTAGGTGTTTTGACTGCTGAACTTTAAAACATAGATTTTTTTTTTTTTTTGAAATCACAGGTTTTGGTTTCAGGATTTATTAGTGTCTGTTCTCACTCTTTAAATCACCTTGTTATTTAGGAAACAAGTCACACCCCAGAAGTAGGACTTGGCAACTGAGAGAATCTATCATTCCTTGTCCCTTTTGGGCAAACTGCAGACTTACCCTGTTTTTAGCACTTCTTCATCTCAGTTTTCTAACAGGAAGCCTTCATTTTGAGTACTTAACTGACTTACTGCCTTTAAAACTTGCTTGTCACATGCTTACGAATCTTTACCCCAGAGGAAAGAGAAGCTTCAGATGTGCCGGGGGATTCACAGTATCTCGCCTTTTATTCCTGTCTAGGTTACTCTGTGGCTGTGGGAGACTTCAATGGTGATGGCATTGAAGGTAGGCAGAGTGCTTTGGGCTACCCTTAATCCTTCTCAAATAAGCATTTGAAACACAAGACACTGAACACTTCGTCAGTTTGTAGCCATTACTGTGGAATACACAGAAGGAAGAAAGTGGGGTGGGGGACGTCCCCTGGTCTCTGCTGCAAGTTCTGCCTGCCACGGCAGTTGTGGGGCTGTTGCTCTTTCCCTGGCCCTTGCTAGGCCCTGGTAAGCCCTGTCTGCGTAGAGAGGCTTTTCCTCTTTCTGGGTTGATCTGTGGCTTGTGGGCACAGCCTGGGAGCCGGCTGTTCCTCCTTCCGTTAGTTCAGAAGTCAGTGTTGCAATCCCAGACATCACCTAGGTCACACTTCTGGCCCCCGGCCACCAGGTTCATTTCAGGTTACTTTGTAGCATTTTTCACTACTGTAAATAAAACTTTTCTTTGTTGCTGCAGAGCTTGATCTTCCTATTCCTGTTTAATAAAATGGCCAGGGATTTGACGTCTTACTTGCCTGTGTGAGGTCCTAACAGTCCTTGAACTCACTCTGTAGACCAGGCTGTCCTTGAATTTAATCCACCTGCCTCTGCCTCCCCAGCACTGGAATTAAAGCTGTGTGCCACCACACCCAGCATATTTGAGCTCCTTAATAAAGTTTTTATGACTTACAAGTTAGGTTTTTTAATTTAAAATGCAAAGGTTACTTCATATGCAATATCAGTTTTTTCTTTAATCTCTATTTTCTTTTCTACTGGATTAATAAAACTTAAAGCACCCTGGCAGAACACATACACCTGTAAATCCCAGTGTTTGTCTTAAAATGAGTAATTAAGCTTTTATATTGTTCCCCCCCCCCCAGATTTTGTTTCAGGGGTTCCAAGAGCAGCGAGGACTTTGGGAATGGTAAGAGCGATAAAGATACCTTAAACATCTGAAGGCAGGGACTGGGGGAGATGGTCCGTGATGGGGGAGTTCTGGCCACACAACCATGAGGACCTCTGTTTGGATCCCGCATGCATATAAAAGCGGGTCCGCTACACTGTATCCATTGGCTGTGGGTCTAGGTGTGGAGATAGTGGGTCTGGAGCTTCCTAGGCAGTTCTCACACCAATGGATGAGCTCCAGGGTTAGAAAAAGTCTGTCTCAGAAAAGGATAAAGATACTTACATCCACCTCCGACACATACACCTGCATTCTTCTCCCCAAGCACAGATTTCCACAAACGTGCTCAGAACCCCTGCCCCCGGGCTCCCCCCCAATCCGTAGCTATCATCAGTTTTACTACATGTCATTTACTTTTGCTTCCTTCACAGGTTTATATTTATGATGGGAAAAACATGTCCTCTTTACACAACTTTACTGGTGAACAGGTATGCTGTTAAAATGTCACACCTCCACTAGAGAAGCTCCCTGCGGCATGATGAGCATCCTTTGGGTATATATTCAAAAGTGCCATTACTGGGTCTTGAGGAAGGTTGTTTCCTAATTTTCTGAGAAATCGCCACAAGGAAATGTGCTCATCTATGTTCATAGCAACTTTGTTTGTCATAGCCAGAACCTGGAAATAACCTAAATGCCCCTTGACCGAAGAATAGATAAAAAAAAATGTGCGGCTGGAGAGATGGCTCAGTGGTTAAGAGCACTGGCTGCTCTTCTAGAGGTCCTGAGTTCAATTCCCAGCAACCACATGGTGGCTCACAACCATCTCTAATGAGATCTGGCGCCCTCTTCTGGCCTGCAGGCATACATGGAGGCAGAATGTTGTATACATAATAAATAAATCTTTAAAAAAATGTGGTACATTTACACAGTGGAGTACTACACAGCAGAAAAAAAAATAAAGACACCTTGAATTTTGCAGGAAAATGGATGGAGCTAGAAAACATTATTTTGAGTGAGGTAACCCAGACACAGAAAGACAATTATCACATGTACTCACTCATAGGTGGTTTATAAAGATAAAGCAAAGAAAGCCAGCCTACAAACCATGATCCCAGAGAACTTAAACAATGCGGACACTAAGAGAGACTTACATAGATCTAATCTACATGGGAAGTAGAAAAAGACAAGATCTCCTAAATTGGGAGCATGGGGACCTTGGGGGAGGACTGAAGAGGGGAGGGGAGAGGCAGGGAGGGGAGCAGAGAAAAATAGAGCTCAATAAATATCAATAAAAAATATTTTACAAAAAGATCCCTGAGGAAAGTGTGAAAATGAAAATGCTGGCGTCCTCTGCCGTGGCGCCTGGAGCCTGACACAGCTGCGGAGGGAGGGCCCCCTTGCCGCCGCTCCCTCCCGTGTCCTCGTCTGTGGCAAAGCCTCAGTTTGCCCCTTCTTCTGTTTTCAGTTTGTGGCTTTAGTCAGTCAGCGTTTTGTGGAAATGGTGTAATGAGTCTACACTTACACTATTTATACTTGCACTATAAATAGAATTCTCTTGGGCTTTTGACGTGTTTTTCTTTTTTCTTCTTTTATTTTTTTTATTTTTTTGTTTTCTTTCTCTTTTTCGAGACAGGGTTCCTCTCTGTAACAGTCCTACCTGTCCTGGAACTAGCGCTTGTAGACCAGGCTGGCCTCGAACTCAGAGAGATCCGCCTGCCTCTGCCTCCCGAGTGCTGGGATTAAAGGCGTGCGCCACCACCACCAGCTTTATTTGCTATTTTTTTAATAAAAATAAAAGTATACATACACAAAAGCATAAAGTTTCCCTTTGATGTTGTTAAAGTTTCCTTAAAGAATGTCCTGTGAGCTGAGTGTGGTGGTGCACACCTTTGATCCCTGCTGTAGTATGAGGAGCGGGCTGTGTTCCCAGCACCCAGCTTCCAGCCCCCCAGCGCAGGGCCCCTTGTTCCATTCCACCCAGCTAGCTTACACCTGAAATAATTATACAGAAACTGTATTCATTTAAATGCTGCCTGGCCTATTATAACTAGCCTCTTCTTGGCCAACTCTCACATCTTAAACTAACCCATTTCTTTTTTTTTTTTAGATTTATTTATTTATTATGTGTACAGTGTTCTGTCCTCTTGTGTGCCCGCAGGCCAGAAGAGGGCGCCATATCTCATTACGGATGGTTGTGAGCCACCATGTGGTTGCTGGGAATTGAACTCAGGACCTTTGGAAGAGCAGCCAGTGCTCTTAACCACTAAGCCATCTCTCTAGCCCCTAAACTAACCCATTTCTATTAATCTGTGTTTACCACAAGATCGTGCCTTACCGGGAAAGATTCAACATGTCTGACTCTGGTGATTTCATAGTGGCGGCTCTCTCTCTCACTCCCTTCTTCCTCCCAGAATTCTGTTCTGTCTACTCTGCCTACCTGAGGGCTGCCCTATCAAAAGGCCAAGACAGTCTCTTTATTTAACCAATGAAAGCAACACATAGAAAGAAGGACCTCCTACACCACCCTGCCCTTGGGAGGGAGACAGAGGCAGGTGGATCTTTGAGTTAGAGGCCAGCCTGGTTTACAGAGTCAGTTCCAGGACAGCCAGGGCTACACAGAGAAACTCTGTCTCAACTACCTGAAAAGAAAAAAGAAAAACGGAAAAGAATGACCTATGCGTTTTAGTTTTACTAGATGCTTAAAAAAGCACAACACAGATATGTATATTATTAATGATATATGCATATTGCACTATACAATAAAAATTTTCAGTTAAGTTTCATATAAGGTATTCTGACTGAGCATAGAGGTTTTGTAATATTCCTGTTTGTATGTCTCAGAGAACTAAGTTATAGATTGGTAACAGTAAAGGAAAAGTTCCACAATAAACAGAGAGAGAGAAAAAGAAAACCCTCCCAGTTTTTGTATCCAGGTCGGGAACCCTCTCATTTCCTGGGGTCTGTTAGTCTTTGGGAGAGGAGGAGAGGATAAGAAACCTTGTGGCGGAGATTCTGGATTGATGAATATGAAATATGTTTTGCCCACAAATCCAAAAAAATTAGAAAGTCTCGTGAAGCAATTGTCAGCATGCTAGTAATATGAGGACGCTGAGATTGGAGCCCTAACCTCTGCATGGGGAAGGAGAGCAGCCGTGCTGATGGGACAGGAACATTAATCCGCAGGGTCTGCCGGGACGAAGTGTGAGTGTTCTGTTCCCTCTCCTGCAGATGGCTGCGTATTTTGGATTTTCTGTTGCTGCCACTGACGTTAATGGAGATGAGTAAGTTTTAAAAAAATGTTCCCAGAAACTCTTTTCCTCTTTGTTTATAAGTTCTCAACTAAAACTTTTTCTATTTCTGTGTCTGCTCCCTGTTAATCTTCTGTCACTCTAAGAAAGGGATCTGACACTCCTTCATCATGGATATGGGAACGCCTCCTAGTTGGTCCTAGGCTTTGCCCTAGCTCTAGAGCAGGGGTTCTTAATCTTCCGAATACTGTGACCTTTAATACTATCCCACATGCTGTGGTGACCCCGACCATGAAACTATCAATGGACTGTAATGTAAATACCTTATGTGGAGGATATATGATGTGTGACCCTGTGGAGTTGCAACCCACAGGTTGAGGGCTGCTGTCTTAAAACAGGACAGTGTGGGGGCTGGAGAGATGGCTCAGCTTTTAAGAGCACTGGCTGCTCTTCCAGAGGTAATGAGTTCAATTCCCAAGCAACCACATGGTGGCTCACAACCATGTGTAATGGGATCTGATTCCCTCTTCTGGTGTCTACATAAGTAAATCTTAAAAAAAAAAAAAAAACATGACGATGTGATTTTATGTGTGATAGCGATGCTTCTGTGTGCCATAAGAGGCATGCCAAGGGGGTGGGAAAGGGAGCTTTAGGAAGAACATGCTGATGGGGGCTGGGAAGGCTGTTCACTAGGTACCAGCACTTGTCATGCAGAGGGCTTGGGTTTGATTTGCGATACTCTCATGGTGGCTCTTCAGCATCTTAACTCCAGTTCAGGGCTCCAAAGGCCCTTTTCTGGCATCAGAGGGCACCAGACACACACAGACATACATGCAGGCAAAACACTCACACACATGCAATAGAAAACTAAGAGAAATGCTGTCAGATGGAGTTTGATTCTCTTCTTTCAGTTACGCAGATGTGTTTATCGGAGCGCCTCTGTTCATGGACCGCGGCTCTGATGGGAAACTCCAAGAGGTGGGCCAGGTCACAGTGTCTCTGCAGAGAGCATCGGGAGACTTCCAGACTACAAAACTGAATGGGTTTGAGGTTTTTGCCAGATTTGGAAGTGCCATAGCTCCTCTGGGAGACCTGGACCAGGATGGTTTCAATGGTAAGATTTTCAGTGTCACTTGAAGAAGTCAAAAAATGCCATCTGTAGAATGACGGCAAGCACATCACTGACACCAAATTTAGGAACAACTGTTCCGTTTTTCTGAAAAATGAGCAAACATTTTCAAAACTTGATGTTCATGCACTAGAACATCAAATTATTAAATTCTGAAAGGATCCTTCATTCCCAGGAAGCCCTCTGCAGCCTGCTGCATGACAGCGCCCCCTACTGTTCATTTAGCTCTAAGTGAAAAGTAGCTCCCAGGTTCATTGTCAAAACAAGGATGACATAATCCTTGCCTGGGGTCTGAGTTTCCACTAATATCTTTATAGCCGTAGCTTTATAGTGGCTGTGGAACCTCGGAAAGAGGCTGTGTCTTTTCATGGCCACCTGTAAAAGGCTGAAGCCCATTGCTTTAGAGTAGTCCCAATTCAGTAGTTACAAATACCTTTAAAAACAAAAGTTGGCCTTTACTACACAGCTCTTTTCCAGAACCTGAAATACAGATTAAAAATTAGGTACATGAAATATAGATTACAAAGATTTTTTTTTGTAAAAGATTAGTAAAGACAGAAGAAGAATTGTTGGTTTCTTTGCACACCTTTAATCCCAGCACTTGGGAGAGTAGAGTATGATTGCCATGATGTCTGAGAAATTCCCAGGCACGGTGGTCTCCAGACATGTTGGGTATTTCTGGATATGTCACTAGGGAGGCATAAAGTGGTTGAGTACAGTAAGGATGAAGGAGCAGAACAAACTCCATTTTGAGAAAGAACTCCATTTTAGACAGGACCTAACTAGGGGGGTGAATGCAGCCCAGCAAAGTCACAAACATTCCCAAGAAACTGTGCCTGCCCTGGTCAAAGTGACCCATCAGGGTGTCCAAACAACAGCTGTTTACATCTGATTGCTTCAAAGGTCCTTGTAGGTACCTGATTAACTGCTGTTTGTTTTGAAATTCCCTTATACCCCAACCAATGAATTCAAAAGTTGTATATTTTTACCCAATCCTGAAATGCCAAGGCCTGTACCACCCTGCATGCAGCGTTTCCCTTTAAAAAACCATTACCCTGAGAGCTGGGAGCTGTTCTCCCACACCTGCCATGGCAATGTGTTGGATTGCAGACCAAGTTAGCTAACTTGTAATCAATAAGCCCCAGTGTGTTTGCATCAGATGGCAGCTCGGTGGAGGCTCTCGTGACGTGGCCATAACAGAGCAGTTTGGTGTGACTGGTTCAGAGGGCCTATTTAAAGCTACAGAGATATACATCATGTCTAGGCTGGTAGCATCAGAGAAAGGAGAAACTGGCATATTACATTTATTTTCAAGTCAGGAGTGACCAGTTAGTACCATATTAGGGCTGTTTTAAAGAATTAAAATTTTTGTATATTCATGTTGTTTCAGTAGAAATTGAACAAAATCAAGAAGTCAGAACTTGAAAATTTATGAACCATATTTTAATTTCATGAAATAAAACTCATGCGTGAGTTAGAAGAAGAATCATGGTGAATTTTAGATGAGGGTTTTCATATGTCCTCATCCCCGTCTGTAGGTGAGGGCTTTCATATCCTCATCCCCGTCTGTAATTTAAGATAAAGCAAGTTTAGAAAAAAAAAAAAAAACAAAAACTGAAGTCTCTTATCCAAAGTCAGACTCAGGGTATTTGCCCCCAAATTAATGTCATTTTTGCACAGTTTTCCTTGGCTCTCTTTGAATTAGAATGCCACTTTTTGTGTTGTTTTCTTTTTTGGACAGAGTCTCCCTCTGTAGCCCAGGCTGACCTTGAACTCACAATCCTCCTGTGTGTTGGGATTACAGGCACGTGACCATGTGACTGCCTCTGCAGAACTTCAAGCCAACAGTTGTCCTAAGGGATGGGTTGTTTGGATAATGTTAGTCCTGAGAGTCTCTTCCGGCCATCCTGGCCCACTTACCTCCTCTTCTGTCGTTCATCTTCTCCACCCTGCTCCCTCTGTCCACAGATATTGCAATTGCTGCTCCGTATGGAGGTGAAGATAAAAAGGGACTTGTTTACATCTTCAATGGAAGATCAACAGGCTTGAATTCGGTGCCATCTCAAATCCTCGAGGGGCAGTGGGCTGCTCAGAGTATGCCCCCAAGCTTTGGCTACTCCATGAAAGGAGCCACAGATGTGGACGAAAATGGATACCCAGGTACTTTTCTACAAATACACACGGCCCTTGGCCTTTTCAGTTCCAACAGGACTAGCTATTTTGTTCTTATCCATCATTCCATTTAATGTTTAAAGACTGACGAGGCCTCTTCTGGCATCATAACAGGGACAAGAAGAAAACACAGCCATATTTGATGGGAGTGTGCAATATGGAGCAGATGCTTTTATTTGTTGTCTAACAGCTTATAATAAAGTATCAGAAAAAAATTGCAGAAGCAATAAACAAAAGCCAAATGCACATTCCGAGTTTTGAAAATACCATTAATTTTTGTTTTTAATAAGCTAGTATTTTTATGGACCAGTGCAATGATTGATGTGTGCGTGCACAAACATGTGCATGTGTGTGTGTGTACATGTGCGTGCATTTGTGTGCATGCACATGTGTGTGTGTGCGTGTATACATGCATGCATGAGTGCACCTGCATGTGAAGTGTCTAGTGTTTCCTTCTGTCACCTTCTATTTTGAGACAAGGTCCATCACTAGGGGTTGCTCCTGTCTCCCCCTCCCCCATGCTGGGACAGCACCACACCTAGCGTGGGTGCTGGGGGTGCTCAAGTCTTCACACTTTGTGCAGTAAACACTTATGGAGCCACCAGCCCAGCCTGGATCAATCTTTCTGATTTAAAAACAAACAAAAGTTCCATTTCACTGAATTTTCTTTTTCTTTTCTTTATTTTTTTTTTTATTTTTTGGTTTTTCGAGACAGGGTTTCTCGGTAGCTTTGGAGCCTGTCCTGGAACTAGCTCTTGTAGACCAGGCTGGCCTCGAACTCAGAGAGATCCGCCTGCCTCTGCCTCCCGAGTGCTGGGATTAAAGGCGTGCGCCACCACCGCCCAGCTCTTTGTTCTTGTTTTTTTTTTTCTTTAAGATTTATTTATTTATTATGTATACAGTGTTCTGTCTGCAGGTCAGAAGAGGGCACCAGATCTCATTACAGATGGTTGTGAGCCACTATGTGGTTGCTGTGAATGGAACTCAGGACCTTTGGAAGAGCAGCCAGTGCTCTTAACCTTTAAGCCATCTCTCCAGCCCCTCATTCATTTATTTTTTTAAAACCTTGTCCAGTGCCTCAAATATTGAGATACTATCTCTTTAATTTTTGTATTTATTTCCCAGTTTCTCATATTAGCATCTAGGGTGTACAGAAATTCCAGATTTTCATGAAATTCAATCTCTTTATCTTTTTATTTTCTTGTATTTTTCTCTGTTGAGAGAGCCTTCTCATATTTAACTTGGGTATAATGTGGGATAGAACTCTGACTTAATTTTATCCAAATTGCGAACCAGTTTTATGTAAAACACAACTGTGTTTTGTCCTGGCTGCTTTGAATTCTGTCTGCTGCCATATACAGAATATTTGCTTCTTTGTTTGGGGTTTCATTTTGAAACAAGAGAGAAAGAAGAAAGTCGTTTCATAATGGAACTGCGTACTGAAGAGACAGCTGTCTTTTTTGGGGGTGTGTATTTTGGGCACATAACACATCCTTATTGTTGTTCCTTTTTACTAAATACCCTTTGAAAAGATTTCTTGAATTTTTTAAGTTTTTTTTATTCTTATCTTATATACGTGGGCGTTTGCCTACCTGTATGTCTATGCATCGTGTGTGTGCACTGCCCATAGAGACCAGAAGAGGGCACAAGATGGACTGGACCAGAACATCTAGAACTGGAGTTACAGAGGTTGTGAGCCACCGTGTGGGTGCTGGGAATCGAACCTTTGTACTCTGGAGTCAAACCCTGGGCCTCTGGAGGAGCAGCCCATGCTCTGAGGCACCAAGCCACCTCTCCAGCCCTTGAAAATATTCTTGTCTGAGAGTCTAGTCAAGGATGATAGTTTATTCCTCATCTTGACATAGTTTCTCCCTGTGCATATTATAATTATAATTTCATGGCTTTGAAAATATAACCCAGGAACATTAGCACATCATAGAATAACGCATATTTTAAAACCACTTTTGCTGCTAACATATTTTTTGCTTTCTCAAGACTTAGTTGTAGGAGCTTTTGGTGCGGATCGAGCTGTCTTATACAGGTATGTTCCATATCCTTTAATACAGGGAATATTCTAAATTATTTGAAAAAATTATAGTTAAGTACTCATTTTTGAATTTCAGTTTAATTTCTCGAAGTAATGACAAAATTATTTTTCTGTTCAAGATTTGCTGCAAATAGTATATATTCAAGGAAGTCTCAAAGAACAGAGAACTGTAGCTTTTTAAAGATATTTTTAGAGAAATATTCAGAAGTTCTCCTCATTAGCTTTTAAGCTTTGTTTGGAGACATTCTTCTGCAATTTTAATCAGTCATCAAGAATGTATGAGGAGTAGCAGGGAGTCACCTTGCCTTATGTGCTGGGCCCTACCCCCAGACTCCCGCAGAAATTAATTTAAGAAAAGAGAGATTTACATAACTTGTATCTCAGTGTTCTGTGGCCGTAAAGGTGGTGTGTCATAAATATCAAAACATTTATTTCAACTAGAGCATAGCGTATAAATTCTCATTTGCCAGCTGCATCTATGTTCTCAGTTCTGAGTGCCATCCCTTCCTCTGCCTCTGAGCACCAGCTGGCCTCTTCTAGGTTGAGGATCCTGCACTGTTATGGACCGAACTTGGCAAGAAAGTTACCACTGCAGTTGTTAAGGCTCTGGGATCCCTCAACTTCTTCATAGCTGTGGAGAACACAAACGTACAGATTTCTAGAATTTATTATTGGAAGCAGCTTCATTGACCTAACCCCACTATTTCTTATTATAATACTTAGAATTGTGCATCTTAAATTTGCAAAATTATATTTACAGATTGACTATTCCTTATTTGAAATGCTTGAGACAAGAAGTGATTCAGATTGTGGAGCTGCATGAGTTTCGAAGTATCTGCAGAGACTTGTCAGTTAGGCATTTTTAATCTAAAAATCCAGAACTTGAAACAGTCCAACACGTTTTTGAGCATCTTGTTGGTACTCAAACTCTAGGTTCGAGAGTCCATGGCATTTAGGTTTGGATTTTTCAGATTATAGGAATACTCAGTGTATATTTTAGTTTATTGTTATAGTTTAAAAAAGTATAGTCTATAAAGAAACACTTGGATATGGTAAATATTCAAATAATTGAGAGGGTGAACATGAGTTGGAGAGATGGCTCAGCAGTTAGGGACACTGACTGCTCTTCCAAAGGACCTGGGTTAGAGTCCCAGCACCCCCATAGTGGCTCACAACTCTCCATAACTGCAGTTCCAGGGGATCTGACACCTTCTTATAGACTTACGTGCAGGCAAAATATCAATGTACATAAAATACACATAAATTACTTAAAAAAGAGAAAGCAATTAGGAGCCCGCACTGCTGTTGCTTCTCCAGCTCAGTTCCTAGCACCCATATGAGGCAGCTTACCATGTGACTAACCGCGACTCTGCCTCCACGGGTTCTGATGTCCTCCTTTTTTGTCCTCTGCATGCATCTGCGCTCACCACCCCCCATAATTAAAATAATAAAAACAGGCATTTAAAAGCACATCCAGCACACCTGTTTGTGCCACGCTGTAAAGATTCTATTCGTGAAGAAGCCCCACGCTTGGCTGTGTGTGTGCTCTGTAGGCATTCTGCCTGACTTGCAGGATCTTTTCTTTCTTATCCATATTCCTGTCAGGACAGGTGGGTTTATGACACTCACGTTCTTCCCTGTGTCCCCTCTAATTAGCTGGATGTCCTACAGCTAGTAATCACTGTGCTTTATTGTGCTGAATTCAGATAGGCTGAACAGTTGTCTCACTTGCCTGGAATTGAGCGGTTGCCAAGAGGCAGGACTTAATTAGGTCAGGTGTGGGTCCGTCATCTTGTGTTTACATTTAGGCTAGTACAATCGTCGTTGTTACTGCCTGCAGTAATGGGCTTTGAACTGCATCTGTGGTGAATGAGACTTTTAATCAGTCTATTTTTCAATAATATTTTCTCGGTCTTTTTTCCTCTTCCTCCTCTTTTTTTTCTTTTCTCTCTCTCTCTCTCTCTTTTTAATTTAAAACTAGAGCCAGGCCCGTTGTCACCGTAAATGCCGGCCTTGAAGTGTACCCTAGCATTTTAAATCAAGACAATAAAATCTGCCCATTGCCTGGGACACCTCTCAAAGTTTCCTGGTAAGGATCTTTGTTATGCACTAGTTGTGATTAAGATGAACAGCTCCCTCACTGCACCGCAGCACAGAGTTAGGCCGCAGGACTGAAGTATCACTGAGGCGGTTTCTGGGAATGCAGTTGATTTTGGTCTCTGGGAGGGGACGGTTGGTTCCTAGAACCACCCTCCACCCACCACCTGGGACACCGAGGGCTGGTTGCATTAAACAAGTGAACTCGGGTGGGCTTCAGGACTGGACCTAAATTAGATCGTAGAATTTACATTTGAAAACTTTTTTTTTTCTTGCAGTTTTAACGTCAGGTTCTGCTTAAAGGCGGATGGCAAAGGGACTCTTCCGAAGAGGCTCAGTGAGTATCTTGGGCAGAGTCAGTGAGCTCGTGGCGCTACAGGTACAGGGCTTGTGTTTCAGGGCCCACAATGCAGTTACTCAAGCAGTTGGTCCTCATCGGCTTAATCTGCGTCTTTACGCGGAAGACATTTAGGATACAAAATTATATATAATTACTTTCTTCGGCAACTTGTCGGGTGGTGAGCATTTAGAACATTGAGCAGCTGATGCCATGAGATCGGTGAGGCCTGCAGGAGATGTCACTCTGTAGGATTCTGTGCTCTACTGTGAACCGGGGAAGTCTTTAGTCTTCCTTAGAAAGGGTGAAAGGTTCGTGTGACTGCATTTAGTGTGCGCAGCCCACACCACCCCGTCTTTGCTGAAACAAAGGATGTGGTCCTGAGAGCAAGATTTGCCCTGAGCGGATGGTGACTTCTTGTGGCGAGTAGGGGTAGGGAAGAGGACCTGAAGAGCTGGCTGCTGTCAGTGTGAACAACGTCAGCTGGATCTCGCCGGAAGACCGGATTTATGGGGAGACCTCAAGGACGCGAGAGAGCAGGGGGGTGACCCTGGGATTCTTTCCCACCTGGAAACAACCCCAAGAAGCCTGCAGTGGAGTGAACTCACTGAGTTTGAAAAGCCGCACGGATAGGGCAAAGTAGCTGTGAAGACCAGAAACGGGATATACCTGAATTAGAAGTTAAACATTTAAAGACACTTACAAAGAGACTGGAGGTTTAAAAATTTGCAGTATAGCCGGGCGGTGGTGGCACATGCCTTTGATTCCAGCACTTGGGAGGCAGAAGCAGGCGGATTTCTGTGAGTTTGAAGCCAGCCTGGTCTACAGAGTGAGTTCTAGGCATCCGGAATGGTTATACAGAGAGGCCCTGTCTTTACAAAAAAGAAAAAAAAAAAAAGAAAAGAAGAAACTGCTTAAATAAATAAATACTAGAAGGCAATAATTATAACAATTGCCTATATATTAATTTTAAATGATTCTGTTTTATTTGGCCACATGCTTCAGTTAGGACCTAGTCAGTTGTCACTGTAAGGGGCGGCTTCATGGGAACACCACTGCAAGCGATATAGACTGTTCACAGTATTCAGTATTGTGATTGGATGCACATTAATCAAAATGGGCAGGAAGTGGTGTGCGTGGTGTGTGCCTGGGTAGAAGCCAGGGTCTCATGCATGCCACTACCAATCTGCACCCTCACCCCGTGGAGAAGTCTTAGTTTACATCTACTTCGTTCCTTGATGTCCTTCCCTTAGCTTAAATTGAAAGTCATTTTTTTTCCTTCTGATAACCTGGTTTCATTTCTTCTGGGGGAACAAGTGAATTACTTACTATTTTCTGCCATTAATTCCTTGCTTTCTCACACCATGTTTGGGCGTTTTAATGAGTTTAGAAGTGACTTTTCAGAAATGGGTATCTCTGCTTCTAGGGGAAGTCTAGATTGCTAGGACAGGGACCTGCCCCCGAGGAATGTGTTGGTTATAAATGCTTTGGTTTGTATAGACTTCCAGGTGGAGCTTCTTTTGGATAAACTCAAGCAAAAGGGAGCAATCCGACGAGCACTGTTTCTCCATAACAGGTCCCCAGGGCACTCCAAGAACATGACCGTTTTCAAGGGGGGACAGATGCAGTGCGAGGAGCTGGTCGCCTACCTCCGGGTAAGAAACGCTCTCCGCGCCGCTGCCTTCTCCTAGCAGTCTATTTCCCGTTCCTGTGTACAGCTTTTCCTTTCTGAAAACGGTGGTCAGCCAGAATGAAAAACCCAGAGAAACGTGCCCGAGGAAATTGGCTTTTCCAGTGTCAAAGCCCAGCGGAGATGCTTTATTCCTGTCAGGCAGGTGATTGAGGAGGCCTTCTATTACGGAACGAGTCATGAAAAGACTTGCTTCTTAAATATTGCAGGACTCTCCAACGTCCAAAAAGTAAGCCATCCACCAAAATTTCCCAGTGACTAAATTTGAAATCTGAATCGTGAGCTATCATGGGAGTCTAGTTTGAGGCAAGAGACGGAGTCCAAAGCAGGGCTGGTTTTGACAGTAGACATCAGCCAGGGATTGGGATTTGCCTGGGAACCTTGTGCAGTTTGAGACTCAAGTGATTCTTGTCTGATATAGAAGGTTCCTGGCACAGAGATATATCATGACTCCAACATGGAAGAGTACAGGGCCCTTGCATAGGGCTAGTCCAGTTTGGGAACCAGGTGAAGTTCAACCAAGCAGGAATCTCATCTATCTATCTATCTATCTATCTATCTATCTATCTATCTATCTATCATCTATCCATCCATCTATCATCTATCCATCTATCTATCCATCCATCCATCCATCTATCATCTATCTATCCATCCATCCATCCATCCATCCATCTATCCATCCATCCATCCATCCATCCATCCATCTATCTATCTATCTATCCATCCATCTATCTATCTATCCATTTATCTATCATCTATCTATCTATCTATCTATCTATCTATCTATCTATCTACCCATCTATCTATCTATCTATCTACCCATCTATCTATCTATCTATCTATCTATCTATCTATCTATCTATCTATCTATCTATCCATCCATCCATCCATCTATCTATCCATCCATCTATTCATCAATCCATCTCTCTCTCGCTCTATCTATCCATCTACCTACCTACCTACCTACCTACCAATATATCTATCTCTCTATCTGATTTTTTATTTATTGCATATGATTGTTTTACTTGCACGTATGTATGTGTGCCACACATGTGCCTGGTGCCCGTGGAAGCACCAAATCCTCTGGAACTGTAGCTACGCACACCTGTGAGCTGCCATATGGGTGCTGAGATCTGAACTCGGGGCTTCTGTGAGAGCAGCAAGTGTTCTTTAAGGAGCCGTTCTCCAGCCCCATAAGATTCATTTTAGAAAAAAAAAAAACAACAACCAACCCCCCTCACATTTCATGGCCAGGAAGTAAAGAAAGAGAGAAGAAGCAGCCAGCTTCTTACAATCCCTTCAAAGGCATATCCCAAATAGTAAGATCTCCTGCAAGGCTGACTTTTTAAAAAGTTCATGTGTTTGGGTGTTTTCCCTCCACATGAGACTTTGTACCAAGTGCACGCCTGGTGTCTATGGTGCTCAGAAGAGGGCGTCAGGTTCCTGGACCTGGAGTTACAGACGGTTGTGAGCCACCATGTGCTGCTGAGAATTGAACCCAGATCCTCTGGAAGAGCAGCCAGTGTTCTTAACCGCTGAACCATCTCTCCAGCCCTTTGGCTTATTTCTGAAAGCTTCTGTCACCTCTCTGTTTCACCAAAGCCTGTACCACATAGACCTGTGGTGGACACTTCAAATCCAAACCACTTCAGAAATCAGTAATAGAAAAATTAGCTGAAAAAACACCAGAAATGTGGTTTTAGGTGAAAGTGATCATGATGGAAATTTATTTGTATCTGATTGTCTTGAAAATTCTATACGTCACAATGGACCACTGTGGAAGTAGAATATAGGGAAAACATATGTATACTTTAAGTGCTATTTAATTTGTGTGACATGTTTGACAAATTTGCAAAAACGAACACCTATATAAAATTTGAAATTGAAAAGGGACATAATGATAGATAAAATTGAGACTTAAATTACAGAAATTCTTGAATGACTATGTACCAACATATAGGAAAACTTGGATAAAAAGAAAAGAATTTAGACATGCATAACACACCTGCCATAAGAAGATATGAAAAGCTGGGACGGGCGGTGGTGGCGCAATCCTTAATCCCAGCACTCGGGAGGCAGAGGCAGGTGGATCTCTGTGAGTTCAAGGCCAGCCTGGTCTACAGAACAAGTTCCAGGACAGGCTCCAAAGCTACACACAGAGAAACTCTGTCTCAAAAAACAAAACAAAACGAAACAAAGAAAAGAAACTATGAGGAACTAATAGCTATAGGAGCACTCATATCTTTATATTATATGCTCATATATAATAATTATATATTTTCATAATATAGTCATATCTTTATGTTATATGCTTTTATATAATAATTATATATTTTCATAATATAGTCATATTTTTATATTATATGCTCAGGACCTCCGGAAGAGCAGCCAGTGCTCTTAACCGCTGAGCCATCTCTCCAGCCCCCTTGATGATTTTTTAATGCAATATTCCAGTTCAGGAATGAGCCATTCCTGATGACAAACACACTTCAAGAGATTAGTAAGGCTGGAAAATTTCCTAATGTTCTATGAAGCTTTGCATATGTCAAGCCACCAAATCATAAATAGGCAAAAGTGGCTTCATACTAGGGTGGACTAACACTCAGAATTTAGAAGAACATTCTACATAAATAAAGAAGGAAAAAAAACCTGAACATCTTACTTAGCTGCAGAAAACAAACAAACAAGCAAGCAAGCAAAGCCCTCTGATCTGAAGAAAGGATTCAGGACTCAGGAGACCGGAGAGGCAAGCATCTGAAGTCAGGAATGTGAACAGATCAAAATTTAAATTTAAATGAAGTCTGCCAGTGTCTGCTCACTAGTCCGGGTGTGAGGGATGGAAATCCACTCATGGCTGATGACCCTTTAATAGTTATGAAGATTTGGGAAAAACTGGTGAATCTTGTCACCATTTATAAGATTCATCATTGCAACAATTTTTTGTATTAACAAAACCAAATCCAAACAACACAACTAGTTTTAGACAGAAGAATGGAAACTGTCATAAGATAACATATTAGTCTGCAGTGAAGAGTCATCTTCAAGATATGATAGGATGAGGCTCAAAGGGTTAAATCGAAAGAAAATCACAGATTATGTATGCACTCATTTACAGTTAGCCAGAAGAGAAACAAAAATGAAGAGTACACTGTTTGTCAGTGCTTATGCAACGTTTATCACATCTATATAAAATGAGGCACCAGAAAATCAGATATATCAATATCGACCATTATAAAAGAAATGATCATAAAAGATGTCAAGACCAGCTTGGAAACAGCCATGTCGATAGAGCAAGTAGGGACTGGCGAACTGAATTTCATTACCTTAGCTGAGATGGGAAGGGAAGGTGGAAAGGGAAAGGAAGAAGCTGGACACCTTAAAGCCGCTTTAGTATCCTGTTTCTATGTTGCACAGTTGCCTGAGTGCTACCTTTACATGGGGACATAAAATCACAGCTCCCTTTAAAAGAAGACAAGAAAATAACGTGTTCTGGGAATGTGAGTGACCATGGCCTGGAAGCCTCCTCCCCTGGAGCAGAGTCTAGGTGGGGTTGTGTGTTTTTACAGACACAGAACAAAGGGAGGTTGGCGGGGTCATCCCGTCCATGAGATAAAAAGGTCAGTGTCATATCTTCTGTAGAGTCCAGATGTCATCTTTAATAAGGGAGGAACTTCTACAGGATGTAGATCTTTATCTCGTTCTTTGGTTGCTGGAGGTGAGAGTCCACTGGCTCACTGATGAATTCCAATCGTTTCATCTAGCAATCACAGAAGTGCGTCGGATGCTGAGGTTTATAGCTAAGAGTTGATATTTATGACAACTCCGGTTCTCAATCTACAGTATTACATCTCTTCCTAATTGGCAGAGGTCAGCTGTTGGCAGGCTATCATGTACACGTGTAGTTTCCCCAGAGAACTTGGGTTGACAATTAACGTGCTTCGTAGGTATTTTTGTGAGTCAAGGTTTGCATTAGGAAATAAAACCTGCTGATTAGTTCTTACTGGACAACCACATGAGTTTCACATCATGCTTAGTATAGTTGCCACAGTGGTCCAGAGGTTAGAACTGAAGGTTCTAATGATGAATTCGGCTGGTTCTGTGGCTTCCCTGGCTGTGGGTTTCTCCAAATAGTTTAGGTTGGTGTCATCTTTAACTTGAAGCCCTTTTCTTTCAGGATGAATCTGAATTTAGAGACAAACTCACACCCATCACTATTTTTATGGAGTATCGGTTGGACCACAGGACGGCTGCTGACAATACAGGCTTGCAACCCATTCTGAACCAGTTCACTCCTGCCAATGTCAGTCGGCAGGTAATAACACTTCCTAATTTATTTTTTATCTCATTCTTTGATTTCTTTGATCTTTTGTTAAGGTTTTACAGTTTGTGTGGTTTTGTTTTTGTTTTTTTGTTTTATTTATTTATTTATTTATTTTGGTTTTTTGAGATAAGGTTTCTCTGTAACTTTGGAGCCTGTCCTGGAACTAGCTCTTGTAGGCCAGGCTGGCCTCAAACTCACAGATATCCACCTGTCTCTGCCTCCCGAGTGCTGGGATTAAAGGCGTGCGCCACCACCGCCCGGTTCAGTTTGTGTTCTTAAATACCATAAGGGATTGCTTTTTATGTGCTGGTAGATTTTAACTAAAGAAACCAGAGGAAAGTCTGTCAATGGTGGAACTACAAGAGCTAGTTCCAGGACAGCCAGGCAACAGAGAAATCATCTCTGGAAAAACTTAAAAAGAAAGAAAGAAACCAGAGGAAAATTAGACTTGTGAACATGGTTCTGTGTTCACAGTTTTGGGGTGGGTGATGTTGTACTGATAGTTCATTTAATGCTTGAGCTTCCCTGTGTGGTAGTTTATTCTGAACTAACTTTTTCCTTGTGCATTATAGTATGTGTTTTGATATATGGGCTCTAATTATTTTTTCTTTATAGTTTTAGATTTATTTTAGAAATCTTTATCATTATTGTTACTATTTTCTGAGACAAAGTCTCACTAAAATAGCAACAAATAAACCAAGAATGACTTTGCCTTTTTTCCTCCCTCATGTTTTTGTTCCTTCTATGCCTTCTGCCAAGATCTGTGTTCTTGCAGCCTTTATTTTGAGGTCTTTTTCTCACACTGCTCTGTATGGCGCATTCCCTTGGCCAGATCAAAACAAAAAACAAATAAAAACAAAAAAACCCACTAAAAACAAGTTTAGACTATTTGCTATTTTCGTCAGGTTTATCATTTTACTGCTGGTTTTTTCTTTTCTTTCCCAATGGGTTTGTACATGTTGGGCCCATTTGATCATTTTCTCCTTACTTGATGCTTGCTGTGGGTTTCTATGACAGCAACAGAGGCCATGGTTCGAATGAGGAGTTCTTACAACGCTTATTTTGTCTCAGTTCATACAGGAGCACAGTTAAAATAAACCCTCTTTTTTTGTACTAGATTTCACTCCAAAATATTAACAGCTGATTTGAGATATACAAAATTCTCAGCACTTCTATTTCTTCACATTTTTCCCCCTTATTCTCGATTGCCTACACTGGCATGTTTAAAGATGAGTGGCCAGAATTCATGTAGAAAATAGTAAAATATTTTTCTTCTAGGCTCATATTCTACTTGACTGTGGGGAAGACAATGTCTGTAAACCTAAACTGGAGGTTTCTGTAGACAGGTAAGTTTTACTCCAAACAGTAAATATAAAATACAAGAAATTTAAATGGAAAAGCACACTTTTCTATTAAAATGCTAATGTTTTTAAGGAGAAATACTTCCAGTAAAGAATAATGCATGATTTTCTTCACAATAAAGCAATTAATACCACGGTTAAAAAAAAAATACCTGCTGAGTTTTCGCTAGGTGCCTGGCTGGGCAGATTTATGACAATTAGCTTTGGTTGTGCCTTGAGTCCCTACTAATCGTCTCAATCCGCTTCATTGTGGACCTGGCCTGAACTGAGGGACGTCCTTGCCACTTGAGATGACGTAGGGAAGATTGTCGTGCGGATTAGGCCGAAAGACTAGTCTGTCATTTAGCAAGAGCACCAAGGAATTAGAAGCACACACCCAGATGTAATGTGACCTTGGTCACTACCTGTAGACAGCAGTGGTACGTGACTGGCCTCAGCGATCAGTCCCAGAGAAGGGCACTGACTGGGCACGCAGCGCGCTAGTTTCTTGAGCTCTGGAGACGCCTTGGACCCTTCTGAGACCAGGGAGGATGTCAATGCGGTGTCTTAGCTCCTGTTTCTTTGAACAGTCGCACGCTCCCCATGTAGTCTTTTTTCACTGTTGGATTTGAATTAACTTCCAGTGATCAGAAGAAGCTCTACATAGGGGACGACAACCCCCTGACCCTGACCGTGAAGGCGCAGAACCAGGGGGAGGGCGCCTACGAAGCGGAGCTCATCGTCTCCATCCCGCCGCAGGCTGATTTCATTGGGGTTGTCCGGAACAATGAAGTAAGCTAGCCGCCTCTGGAAAACCAAAGCACACCCCCCGGGTCTTTTTTAACATTTATGGGGAGCTCCCTAGTTAGTGAAGCCCAAGCCGAGCCATTCTATCTAAGACTAAATTGCTAGATAATAGAGAGCATATCTTAAATAATTCCTTTCAGGCCAATACCAATAGTTTGAATAATAAATTGATGTGGAATTATTAGGTTTGCCAGCTAAGCATCTGAAAAATGAGGCCAGCTAGATAAGGTCTCTAAACCTGCCCATCCCGTTACTAGTCAGAGGCTCTATGGTCAGAATCCAAGTCCTCCAGAGAGCTTTCCGATGCCTGTACATTTACACCGAGCAGTCGTCCACAGCTCCGGCTTCCTTTTCTACTTGCTCAAATAGATTTATTTGCTTCATAAAAAAAGGAAAGTAAATATATACATAGTACTGAATAGGGACTTTGTATTTCGGCTTTTTTTTTTTTTGACTATTGTTTTCTTTCTACCTTTCCCCAACCCCACTCCTCTTTATTTTCTTTTTTTGTCTGTAAAGGCCTTAGCAAGACTTTCCTGTGCATTTAAGACAGAAAACCAAACCCGGCAGGTGGTGTGTGATCTTGGCAACCCAATGAAGGCTGGAACTCAAGTAAGGCGGTTTAATTCTACTGAGTTTTCTCCTTAGAAGTAGAATAGAAATATTTCATCCTATAAATAATTTTTCTCTAGGTTTGTTTATAGTAATTTCAAAACAAGTTGGGTTTTTTCTTGTTATTGTTGCTAAGGACTTAGCCCAGGACCTTGAACATGCTTGGAAAATGTCGTACTGCTGAGCTACATCAAAGCCCTGGTTTGTTTGCTGTTTGTGTTTTTCTTTCTTTCTTTCTTTCTTCCTTCCTTCCTTCCTTCCTTTTTTTTTAATTTTATTTTTTGAGAGAGGGTTTCTCTGTGTAGCCCTGACTGTCCTGGAACTCACATTCTAGACCAGGCTGGCCTCGAACTCGGGGATCTGACTACCACTGCCTCCCAAGTGTGCGCCACCACTGCCTGGCTTGTTTGTGTGTGTGTGGTTTTTTTCTTTTTTTTTTGTTTTGTTTTGTTTTTTGGTTTTTCGAGACAGGGTTTCTCTGTAGCTTTGGAGACTGTCCTGGAGCTAGCTCTTGTAGATCAGGCTGGCCTCGAACTCACAGAGATCCGCCTGTCTCTGCCTCCTGAGTGCTGGGATTAAAGGCGTGCACCACCACCGCTCTGTTTGTTTGTGTTTTTTAGATAGGATCTTGCTATGTAAACTCATCATGACCACAAACTCAAGTTCTTCCTTCCTTTACCCCCTAAGTGCTGTAATTACAAGAGTGGTGCGAACCACCATGGCAGCTCTAGGCAGTGTCTTTATTTTTATCTATCTATCATCTATCTATCTATCTATCTATCTATCTATCTATCATCTATCTATCATTTATCTATTTATCTATGTATGTATGTATGTATGTATCTATCTATCTATCATCTATCTATCATTTATCTATTTATCTATCTATCTATGTATGTATGTATCTATCTATCTATCTATCATCTATCTATCATTTATCTATTTATGTATCTATGTATGTATCTATGTATGTATCTATGTATCTATCCTCTATCTATCATCTATCTATCTATCTATCTATCTATCTATTTATCTATCTATCTATGTTTATTGTGTGTATTTGTGTCATGCCTATGCACATATGCTTGTGTGCTACACACACTGTGGAAGTCAGAGGACAAAGTTTGGAAGCTGATTCTCTTCTTCCACCATGGTATATAAACCTGAGACCTGAGCTCAGGTCATCAGGTTTCCTAGCATTATATGTGGAGCTGTATCCTCTGCCGTAAATGTCTCTTCACACTGCCTTAAATCTGGTAAATAGAAGAAAACATGATTTAAACTAAGGACTAATATTATACTTTTAGTATTTTGAGCCAGGGTGTCTCTGGAGCCTTGGCAGACATCAAGGCCTGTTACTCTTAGGTGAGATGGTGTCCTCTTACTACCTCAAAGCCTTACATCATCTAAGGAGGAGAAACTTAGTTGGGTGAGGCATCCTCTTAGATGGTGAGCAGGGAACTTTCGAGCAGGAAGCCAAGTGCCCAGGGAGACCCTCCGGTGTCTCCTGCCCGGCTTCTTCACTCAGGTTAGTTCAGCTTCTTATAGCGAGACTTGGGACTCAGTTGCAGGCTTTCATTGCAACAATAAACACTGAAATTTTTAGAAAGGCTGTTACTATCGTAGGTAGGTATGGCTATAATTAATAATTGTTAAATAGCCTCCATCACGACCTCAGTGGAAAATCAGATGTGATTTTTTTTTTGTTCACTTTTACCATAACCTAGTTAAAAGAATATTTTAGAACACACCTTTGTATCTGGATGTTAGGTTGGAAGTTTCTGATTTAAATGAGAGGTACTAACCTTCATTATTACCTTTCCCTTTCTAGCTGTTTGCTGGCCTCCGTTTTAGCGTGCACCAGCAATCAGAAATGGATACCTCTGTGAAATTTGACCTGAAAATACAAAGGTATGAAAAACAATGCATTAGAATAAAATAACCATGTTTCCTTATAAATACATTATATACTACCCTTTAAAGATGGAATAATGTAGATTAAAATTCCAGTACTGTATTATAGGATTCTTTAATCAGTATTTAATTAAGCAAATGGTTGTATTGCTAATTTGAGTTTATAAGACAAATTAAGCATTAGGAAATAAAATTTATCTTCATCTTTGAATTGCATGTAATTTAAATAATTACTTGATCGGTAGGGCTTCAGTTTCTGTGCTGCTTTGGACTGTGTAGTTTTCGTTCCCCTGGGTTTTCCCTTTCATGGCTTTGATGGTAAATGTGCCCGATTCAGTCCTGAGCATGTTTGTTGTTTTCCTCCCTTTTTCAGCTCTAATTCTTTTGACAACGTAAGCCCCGTTGTGTCTTATAAAGTTGACCTCGCTGTTTTGGCTGCTGTTGAGATAAGAGGGTAAGTGTGAACCTCAAGCCGAGCATCACGTCCTTGTGATTGCTTCTGCAGTGTAGCTACTAGACCCTGGCTTCCTGTGGGCAGCCACGCTGGCTTAGTGCTGGCTTCCCAAGGCAGTGGGCTCTGCAGAGACCCTGGAGGTCCAAGCCGCACAGCCACAGCCCTCTTAAGATTGATTGGCTTTCCCAGCAGTTGCTTACTGATTCTTTGATGCAGGCTGATTTAAGAACAGTAGATTTTATGCATAAAAAGCTTGTTCAGGCAAATGGGGATGGGTCCAGAAAACATCGTATTGAGTGAGGTAACCCAAACCCAGAAAGACAAATATATGTACTCACTCATAAGTGGCTTTTAGACATAAAGCAAAGAAAAACCAGCCCACAATTCACAATCCCAGAGAACCTAGACAACAAAGAGGACCTTAAGAGAGACCTATGCATCTAAACTACATGGGAAGTAGAAAAAGACAAGATCTCCTGAGTAAATTGGGAGCGTGGGGACCATGGGAAAGAGTTGAAGGGGAGGGGGGAGGAAGGGAGTGGAGCGGAGAAAAAAATTATAGATCGATAAAAACAATAAAAAAGAAAGAAAAGAGAAAAAAAAGCTTGTTTATTAACAAGCTTTTCCTTTGAGGCTTTTAGAAATTAGGTCTGATTTTATTCCAGTGAATAACACTTAGGGAAATGAGTGGGTTGTGTTGTTTGATATTCACAGTAGGTTTTCTTTGGCCATTGTTTAGAGTCTCAAGTCCTGATCACATCTTTCTTCCAATTCCAAATTGGGAGCACAAGGAAAACCCTGAGACTGAAGAGGATGTCGGTCCTGTTGTTCAGCACATCTATGAGGTTTGCAGCTATTGGACCCAATAGGAAGTTGGCAAAGTGTGGGGGGGGGGGGAGGTGATGGAGGGAGCAGTTAAACTTGTTTTAAAAGTAATCCTATATGATTTTTATGTAGAGTTTGCATAGTTTGAACTTATACCAAAAATACTGCTTGTAAGTTCACTTTTATAGACAAATAACTTCATGTGTTCAAAGAAAGCAAACCCAACTTTTTCTGAATGAAAGAGATAATCCTCGTGTATGCGCCACAGCATTTTGAAGTTCTGATTAAAAGCTGAAAATGCCTGTAATTAAGCCATTTTATTGTCTATACAAAGGCTATTAAGTCGGCATTGTGTTTCCTTGACATTTTCATCCTGGTAGATCTTTCTGTACTTGGGATAAACATTGTTTGACTTTTGTGCATAGAGGTCACGATTAGATCCCAGCGGTAGAAACAGCTGCTTTTCAGATCCCATTGTTGGTATGATTTCTAGTGATAAGTTGGTTGAAGGAAAATAGATCTAATCTTTGTCCAAAGTGCTTACATCTCGTTTTTCTTATTAGCTAAGAAACAATGGTCCAAGTTCATTCAGCAAGGCAATCCTAAATCTCCAATGGCCTCACAAATACAACAACAACACTTTGCTGTACATCCTTCATTATGACATTGATGGGCCAATGAATTGTACCGCGGATACAGAGATCAACCCTTTGAGAATTAAGGTAGTGCATTTTCTTTCTAAATCGATAAATGAAACACATGAAATACAAACAGCTATTTTAATGTATGAACTCTGCAAAAAGTATTTTAGTTCAAAATTAGTACACTAAATTTATGTAACACGTAAGAATCAATTCTGTGAAATCAAAGCGAACCATATTTTTATGAGTGCTCTGGAAGCCTCAGAAGTTATTCTTGACCATGGTCCACTGCCTCTCAGTTTATTAAATATGTTATATAATACTATTTTATTGTTGGAATTTCTTTTTTAAGAATACTATGATACCATTTTACTTGTGACTCTTGATTAACAGGGTCTAGGAAAATGTTATAGGATTTTATATATTTTTGGTGATAGTAGTATTTGTTCTAGAACATATATTTACATAAGAATATTATGTTTTATGCAGTCTATGGAAAGTTCAGGGAATAAATACAAATAAACCAGGCTTGATGGCACATGCCTATAATCCCATAACTAGTCTGAGACTAGCTGGGATTACATTTTGTTCTCAAGACCACTCTGTTCTGTATAGTAATATTCTGTTTCCAAACCCCAAACCAGTTAAACTCAGAGCTCCCAATGGCGCTCATCACAGGTGCACTGTAGAATTTCAGACTCTTTTCAGCGTTCCTATCAGTTTCCCTTTAGGGGAGCATGGGGAAAATCAATGCTTAGGAAAAGGGAACTTTAATGAAAATTTGTAGGGTACATTGTTGACTTTGATCTTTGATTTTCCGTCTTTCCTGTTCACCAACCAGAGATAAATTTTCTGTCGGACCACATTTTCATGGACTGTATGTTAACCATATCTACGCATTAATGTCCAAATGTCGTTGTACAATGTTTTCCCACTGTTGTTTAACCACTGCCGTACAACGCAATCCATGTCTCGTCTTTGCAGACACCTGAAAAAAATGACACAATCACCAAACAAGGAGAACGGAGTCATCTCGTCACCAAGCGGGATCTCGCCCTCCGGGAGGGAGATGTTCACACTTTGGTAAGTGCCATCCCAAGTACGCAAAGGGTAAGCATCTAAAAGTACACGATTTCAGGACAGACCACAACATCACAGCGCAGTGCCTAAAAGATCGGCTTGTGCCACAGGCTTCAGTCCTTGCTCTTGACCCTGGTCACACTAGGGGCGATTCTCAACCGATCCATTTAATAGATTGTTTAATAAAAGCATTTGTATTCTAACTGACTTCCTTGACTGTGCTCCTCTACCTGAACTTTTTTGATCTCATCTTTTTCTTTGATACTTCAATGGCACGTTGCAGGAGAAACCAGGAGACCTAGTGATGAGAACGTATGAAGGGAATAATTAGTTCAATGATTTCCTGTACTGTTTGAAAGAAATGCATTGTTTAGCCTTTTAAATTTAATTTTAATTTTTAAAATTGGTAGATCTGAAACTAACACATAGAAAAGCTGGTAAAGCTCCTTAGCAATCACCAGTTGTTGCTTTTGTTATTATTGTTATGGTTTTTCAAGACAGGGTTTCTCTATGTAGCTTTGGCTGTCCTGGAATTTACTCTGTAGACCAGGCTGGCCTTTAACTCACAGAGATCCGCCTGCCTCTGCCTCCCAAGTGCTGGGATTAAAGGTGTGCGCCACCAACACCATCACCTCACAATAACATTTTATTTTATGATTTGTTCGTTCGTTTATTTGTTTGCTTGTTTGATACAGGGTCTCTCAAGGTAGCCCTGGTTTTCCTGATCAAACTGTCATCAAACTCACAGAGATCCGCCTTCCTCTGTCTCCCAAGTGCAGAGTTTAAAGGCGCACACCACTGTGCCTTACAATCACTACTTTCTAAAACCTTCTGTTTGTGTATTACATTTTCATTTGTATGTGTTTGTGTGTTTGTGGTACACACGTGCCATGGACAGCTTGTGGGAGCGACTTCTTTGCTTCCAATATGTGGGCCCCAAAGAATGAACTCGAGTCCTCAAACTTGGTGATGAGAACCTTTACCCCCTGGGCTGTCTTGCCAGCCCACAAACACTGTTTTTATACAGCCTAGTTCTAGGGTCCCTTATGAGGCTCATTGTTCAAACACTAGCTTCTCTTCACACCATCTCTTTCAAGGGCATCCTCTCTCCTGGTTCTCCATTTGCCACTCCTCCTCCTCGATCCATGCTCAGATCCTCCATTGAACTTCAGGGCCTGTTCCTCCGCCGGTTAGAACTCCTATTACATGTTTATCAGAAAATAGCAAACCTAAAAAAATGTCATGGGTACTGGAGAGATGGCTCAGTGGTTAAGAGCATTGACTCTTAGAGGTCCTGAGTTCAATTCCCAGCAACTATATGGTGGCTCACAACCACCGGTAATAAGATCTGGTGCCAACTTCTGTCTGTAGGGACACATGCAGGCGGACCATTGTATACATAATAAATAAATAAATCTTTAAAAAAAAATGTCGCTGGGCGGTGGTGGCGCATGCCTTTAATCCCAGCACTCGGGAGGCAGAGGCAGGCGGATCTCTGTGGTCTACAAGAGCTAGTTCCAGGACAGGCTCCAAAGCCACAGAGAAACCCTGTCTCGAAAAACCAAAAAAAAAAAAAAAAAAAAGTCACATTTCTCTTTCCATACCGGCCCATTCTCTGGACAAATCCTTCTTTATCTCTCAGCACCATCTGACATTTCATCAAGTTTCATCTCTATTTACTTTCTAAAGCACCCAGTTCTAACCCATTTTCACCAGCTCCGCTCCTTCACCGTGTGACATGGACCATCTTGTTTGACTTTTACTAACCTTGGCTTCTGATTTTCTGCCCTTATCTCCCCTAGAATTTATTTGTCACCAAACCTGTTGGGGCTCTTTCACTCCAGGACCTTCTCAGCTGACTCAGAAAAATCATAGGTGACTAGAGAGATATCTCAGTGGTTAAGAGCTCCGGCTGCTTCTCCAGAGGACCTGAATTAGGTTCCCAGAACCCACAATAGGCAGCTCATAACTATGAGCACAGCTTCTCCAGAGCTAACACCTCTGGTTTCAAAGGACACCATGTTTGCATTTGTGTTTGCTTATCCCCACACAAATAATTAAAAATAAAATATTCATAAAAAGGAAAAATAATCAGAGATCCTAATGTAATTGGCTTTATAATATAATAGTCTGTAAACCACACACATTTAGGGCCCTTGCTGATGTGGGAAGTCCTTCTGTATATGGTTTGCTTTTATTGGTTAATGAATAAAGAAGCTGCTTTGGCCTGTGATAGGGCAGAGTAGAGCTAGGTGGGAGAAAGAAGGTGGGGTCAGTGTAGCCGCCTGCAGGAGACAGATGCATCCAGACCTTGCCAGTAAGGCACAGTCACATGGAGATGCACAGATTAATAGAAATGGGTTAATTTAAGGTGTAAGAGCTAGCCAATAAGACACTAGAGCTAACAGGCCAAGCAGTAATTTAATTAATACATTTTCTGTGTGATTACTGAGCAACCTCTGTCAACATTTTGCTGTCTGTCTGTTTGCACCTAGTCTCCCACACTGTTTCTCTCTTCCCCATTTTGCTTTAAAAAATGCAGTATTTGTTTTTTTATATTGAAATGTTTTTCATTTGATAAATTTTGATGAGTTCCTCCCAGATACTTCCCCACCTTCCTACTCACCTAATTTTATGTTCTTTATCTATTTCTCTGTAAGAAATAACAAGAAAGGAAAAAGCACACAAAAAAGTCCCACAGAAACAGAGGGGTTAAAAACAAAAGCAAAAGACCAATAAGACAGAAAAAACCAAAGCAAAGCAAAATGGAAAAAGTCCACAAACATACTATTGAGTCCCTTCTGTGTTGGCCAACTGTTCCTGAGCATGGGCCTGCTCTGTTTGATATACCCAGAGTAGAACCCTGTGTCCACTTCCCCTCAGTGCTGGGACCTCTTTTGGCTTGACTGTATGCAGGATTTGGACTTGCTCGATGAGTCCGTGTGCAGCAGTCC
This sequence comes from Ondatra zibethicus, assembly GCA_004026605.1. NCBI lineage: Eukaryota > Metazoa > Chordata > Mammalia > Rodentia > Cricetidae > Ondatra > Ondatra zibethicus. The sequence continues at coordinate 31,074 of PVIU01019986.1, forward strand.
TCAGCCACCCCTTGCCTCTGGCTCTTAGAATTCTTCTGCTTCCTTTCCCACAGACTCTATATTAAAGCTTTAAGGGGAGGGGCTTTGATATGACGTCCCATTTAGGACTAAGTTACTTCAAAGTCTTTTGTTCTCTGTACACTGTACAGTTGTGGGTCTCTGTGTTAGTTCCCATCTACTGCAAGAAGAGGCTTTTCTGGTGTGGACTGAATTAGGCGCTGACCTTGGGGTCTAGCAGTCACTACTCATTTTATTGGTGTGTTCCTTAAGCAGAATAATAAATAGCGTTATGTTTTCCCTGTCCCATCACCTATCTAGTCTCAGGTTCTTAGTCTTTTGTGTACTACACCACATTTTCATTATCCATTCATCAGTTGGTGGACATCCAGGCTGTTTCCAATTTCTGACTATTATGAATAGGGCAGCAACAAGCGTGGATGAACAAGTGTCTTTGTAGCATCATGTAGAGTCCTCTGGACATATGCCCAAGAGTGGTATAGCTACATCTTGAGGTAGATCAACTCCTAGCTTCCTGAATAATGGCCACACTAATTTCCATAGTGGCTGTACCAGTTTGCACACCCACCAGCAATGAGTAAGTGCTCCCCTTTCCCCACACCCTCAACAGCATGAGCTGTCATGTGTTTTCTTGATCTTGATCATTTTGCCTTGGGTAAGATGAAATCTCAAAGTCATTTTAATTTGCATTTCCCAATAAGGGATGTAGAGAATGCTCAGGATATTGAACATTGCTCTGTTTCCCAGCCATTTCTGCTTCATCCCTCAAGAACTCTTTGCTTAATTCTGTACATCAGTTTTTAATTGGATTATTTGTTTTCTTGATGTTCAGGTGGTTTTTTTTATTTCCTTTTGTATTCTAGATACTAACCTTCTATACATAACTGGTAAAGATTTTTTTTGCATTCTGTAGGCTGCTGCTTTGCATGATTGGTGGTGTCCTTTGCCATACAGAAGCTTTTCAGCTGCACGAGGTCTCATCTACTAATTTTTGGTTCTCGTGCCTGGGCTAACAGTGTTCTGTTCAGAAAGTCCCTTCCTGTGCTAATGAGTTGAAGCATACTCCACACTTTCTGTTCTACCAGATTCAGGGTATCTGGTCTTATGCTGAGGTCCTTAGTCTATTTGGGGTTGTGTTCTGTGTAGGGTGAGAGACTTAAATCTGACTCATTCTTCTACATGCAGTCATCTAGTTTGACCAGCACCATTTATTGAAGATGCTATCTTCTTTCCACTGTGCATGTTTTTGCTTCCTTGCCCAAAATCAAGTTTCTGTAGATGTGTGGACTTATGTCTGGGTCTATAGTTAGAGTTCATGGATCAGCATGTTGGATTTACTCCAATAACATGCTGTTTTTATTACTAGAGCTCTGTAGCACAACTTGAAATCTGGATGGGGATACTTTCAGCAATTCTTTTATTACACAGGATTATTTTAGCTATCCTGAATTGTTGAGTTTCCATATGAAGTTAGAGATTGTTTTTTCATTTTCTATAAGAACCTATTGGAGTTTTGATGGGAATTGCTTTTGATAGGGTGGTTACTTTTACAACATTAATACTATCGACCCATGAGCACATATTCTGGTCTCTTCTACATTTTCTTTCTTTGCTTTCTTAAAGACTTAATACAAGTCTTTCACTTGGTTGGTTAGAATTATCCTGAGATTTATTTTGTTTGTTTGTTTTGGCTATTGTGAAGGGTGTTGTTTCCCTGATTTCTTCCTCAGTCTGTCATTTGTATGTAGGAAGGCTTCTGATCTTCATGTGTTAATCTTGCATCCTGCTACTTTGCTGAAAGTGTTTACCGGCTATAGAGGGTTCCTGGTGGAGTGTGACTGTATCTTATCACAGCTTGTGAATCTGACTGTGAGTTTGAGAATTTCTGCCTCCTAGAACATGGGCTATCCACTTAGGTCTTCTTTAATTCCTTTCAACAATATTTATTAGTTTTTAGTGTTCTAGCTTTGCACTTGTAGTTATGATAAACTTTTTGTCCTTCTTGATGCTATTGCTCGTGTTCAAACTGCAGGTTGTATTTGTATGTTGAACCTGTACCCTGCAAGGCCTGTGCTCTGATCTTGCTTCTGTGCTTACTTATTAGGTCTTTATTAGTTTTAGGGAAGTTTGCTTTTGTTGTTGTTTGTTTTTTAATACATATTTAATACATAAGATCCTTTCATTTTCTGAGAGATGGCTTTTCCTTATTTATTATGCTGCTGTTGAACCACACACAACTGTGTAGTTGACTAGAATCAGCATGTCCAGACAGACCCCCTCATCTTTACGGTGTTTTTGTTTAGTGTAGTGTTGGTTGTGATTCTGTCACAAATGCCGTTAGCCAGGTGGGGGAAGCTCACTTTTCTTCCAGTTCCTGAGCTCTTGGTGCCACTCTCTGGACAATGCTGCTGTGAGTGCATACGACATAGGGCAATGTGACCAGGACACGGAAGGTGGTGGATATTTGTTTTCCTTGGCTGCCAACCTTCAAGTCCTTGCTGAAAACACTAATGATACATAGGTCATCAGCATGTGATGGTCTCTCTGCGAGTCTCATGCAGAAGAACAATTACAGATTCACTGCTTCCTTTGGTTTTCTGCAGAGTTACTGTGATCTAACATTTATGTCTTAAAATTTATGATGTTTATGTCTCAAAAAATGTTGAGGGGTCCCCTAAAGAATGTTGAGTTGTCATAAAAATGAACTTTTCAATATTACAAATTTTATGTCTCTAGAATAATTTGCATTCAAAAAACACTGATTTTGCTGTGTGTGGTGGCACATGTCTTTAATCTCAACACTGGGGAGGCAGTAGCAGGCAGATCTCTGTGAGTTCCAGGGCAGTGTAGTCTACACAGTGAGTTCCAGGGCAATCTAGTCTACACAGTGAGTTCCAGGGTAGTGTAGTCTACACAGTGAGTTCCAGGTCAACTAGGGCTATATAACGAGACCCTGTTTCAAAATAAATAAAAAATAAAATAAAAAACAATTTAACAAAAAGCACAGAGTTAACTGTTGGCTTGTTTGTTAAGCATTGTTCCTAAAAGGCAGAAGAATCTATACAGTTCCTCTTTGGTCTTCTTGTAAGAATGCTTCATGTTCAAATGTTAAATGCCAGTGTTAAAAAGAGACAGTGTGATCTTGTGTTGTAAGTAAAAATGGTTCATCCTGGCAGGGCTGCGGAGTCGCTAAGTGCTTGCAGATCATCTGCCAGGTCGGGCGGCTGGATCGAGGGAAGAGTGCGATCCTGTATATCAAATCCCTGCTGTGGACTGAGACGTTTATGAATGTAAGCAGAAGGATGCACCCGCAGACTTATACACTTTTTCCAGAGGTATAATAAAGGCCGGCTACCTGAGAAACCATCCTGTTCTTGTTTCCATTCAGAAGGAGAACCAGAACCACTCTTACTCCCTGAAGTCATCTGCTTCATTTAATATCATAGAGTTTCCATACAAGAATCTTCCGATTGAGGATCTCTTCAACTCCACACTCGTAAGCCACTGGTTTCAAAGAGTGAATACGAGCATGCAGCTTCACTACAGTAGCTGAGAGTCATAAAGTTATTTGCGATGATTAATATTTTAGAATATTAATATTTTAGAGGTAGTGGAGGTGCTGGTGGTGATAGTGGTGGTGATGGTGGTGATGGTGGTGGTGGTGGTTGTTGCATTGAGGGGCTCGGGCTGCGTTCCCAGTGCCTGGTTCCTGGCGCAGGGCTCCTGTGCTACCCGGTTCCTGGTGTGTACCCGAAATAATTACATGGAAACTGTATTCATTGAAATACTGTCTGGCCCATTAACTCTAGCCTCTTATTGGCTAACTCTCACATATTTGTTTAACCCATTTCTAATAATCTGTGTGTCACCACGAGTCGTGGCTTGCGCGGAAAGATTCAGCGTGTGTGACCTGGCGGGCTTCATGGCGGGCGGTTCTCTCTGGCTCTGTCCCCTTC